>VZRH01005339.1:1848764-1865527 GCA_013397555.1 Urocynchramus pylzowi | reverse complement strand
AAAGAGAAACCCCACACCCCCTTTAAAAAAAAAAAAAAAAAAAAAATTAAAAAAAAAAAAAAATATATATATACTATGGGTCCTTACTTTACCTATTCTAATAAAACTAGCAGTTCACCATTCATACAAGTGACATATCTGGCATATCTTTGATGCAAATTCTGTACAAGCAATGACATGAGATAGTAGTAGACCTAATTTCCTTGAACATATCGAGACTGAGTTTCCAGCTGTAAAAAATGGGCATTTTTTGCTAAGCAGATGAGCTCATCATGAGCCCAGAGCATGGTTGTTCCTACAATTATGTTCTAATGCAACTGAGAAGCTGGTGGATATAAACAGAGCAAGATATTTCATCTGGCCCTATTCTTGCCTACCCAAATAGGAATAAGACCAGCAGAGATTTCCCAAGTCCTTCCCATGCACAAATATATTCATTTCTATATGTTTTGGCCTTCAAAACTGTGAATCAGAAACCAGGATCAGACCAGAAATAACTGCAGTCTGCTTTTCACAGAAACACAGTTTTCTTGTTATGCCTTGCTATAGTTATCTATCTTGTAATGTTATTCTTGTCACATCCTAAAAATCTGCATCACTTTTTTTTTTCCACTTTGGGATGAATTCTGCCTTCAGCTGCAAACCAGGAGTCCCCACAGAAGCCACAGTGGTTGCACACTGATGTACCAGGAAAAACAGAACTTGCACTTCCAGTTAATCATCTCCTACGTATTAACAGACTTTTACAGTAATACAATATGCACAGTTTATGTCATGATTTAAGAATTAAAAACTAATCACATGTAAAATCGGGCCATTCAAGAAATAACTGCCAAGTAAGTTGAAATTAGAGCTGGATATGAACCATTTGATGCTTGCACTTGCACCAGTGAACTGGAAAAGCTCAGTAAGCCAGCAAGGCTTAGGTAGAGAAGCTGACACTCCAGCAGAGTCCACAATCCCCTCTCCTTTAAACAATTAAAACAATCCTGCCAATTAATGGCAAGGAACAGGGAAGGAGGAAAAAGGAAATGAAGGACAAGGAAATAAATCTTTAACTGTATAACCCACAAGAATAATTTTTTTTTTGACCCTGGTCTGGAAAAAAATTATTCCATACTGTTTAATTCTGAAAGCAAGTTCCTCCTTGTCCTTGTTCCTCCTAATAATTAATCAGAATACAAAATTATGTGGAACAAAATAACACCTTCACTAAACCCTAAGGGGAAAAAAAAAGCAGAAGTCTGCAAGTAAAAAAATATATTTATTCTATTCTAATATGTGTTTCTCAACTTCCTGTGTACTTATTAGCAAGCACTTTCATCACTGTCTGGCTGAAAAACGTCTGTATTGAACAAACAATGCTATTTTTCACTGAACTCAGAGGTGATATTTTCCTGGAATTTAGAACTGCAAGTCAGTAACATGACAAATTAATTTAAAATATCATCAATTGATCCATATATGATCAGGTTACAGCCAGACATATTAGTCTTAGCAAATTATTGTGTTGCTCATACTCTGGCATCAGCAGCCTTTACTTTATTTTTCTAGCTACTTGGCTGCCAGTTAGAATGAAATTTTCATTGGTTCTTTTGATGAACAGCAGATATAAAAGCTGATCTATATCATCTATGACAGGCCAACTGCTTTTGAGGCTATTATTTTAGTTAACAGACAGTATAACTTCAAATTATAAAACATGTTTATACACATATATTTACATTCACAGCTAGCCAGATGCACACAGAATACTCCTGAACTGAGAGATATTCAAGAAAAATGAGAACATAACTGTTTACCTTTCTTCAATTTAAAATCCTACAAGAATATATAAATTTGGGGGTGAGGTTAGGGGTGTCGAAAAAGGGATTATCCCTTTCTCTTTTTTTCCCCCCCTCCTTTTTATTAACAGAAATTCTGCCATACCAATACACTTTTGGCCAGACTACTGCATACAAAATTCCCCTTTGGCTTTCAGATACTGTTTCTAATACAATACAAATATGACAGGGTGAACTGAAGTCTGTTCCTGTGAAACAGTGGAAGACAATGTAGAGAAAACAGGGACATGGGGAATCCTGAATATGCAAAAGGAAAAGATATCCAAGTCTTTCAAGGAATAGAAAGCTGAAATCAAATTATACATAACTTAACCAAACTGCAGCAGCTATTTAAGGGTACTTAAAATGAATCTGCTCTTAAAGTAGTTACTAATTTTGTAAGACTCCATCTTGAGATGACCCTGATTTTTCTAAAGATGGTGCCAAAAACTGGTTCAACAGAGTCTCAAGTTCAACTCTGAAAACAAAAGCACACGCAGCTGCTTTTGCATTGAAAATGTTGACATTTCATAGCTTGGGAGCTGCTGGAAATATCCTGAACAAATTCCTTGAACTTTAAAGCTAGATAATAGGTATAAGGAACAATCAATCACTATCAAATGAATTCAAGCAACTTTAACAGAGCTTTAAAGAGAGAAAAATGTAACCTCTTGTAAAAGGAGAAAAAAATCCCATATAACTGGCACTAAAAATAAACTGGGTTATGTAATAAGCCTAAGAAATAACAACATATAGTGGCATACTTGGCCTGCTTAAGGCCCATAGCAAAAAGTTTTCATCCTCTAAAAAAATGAATGGAAATTCACACATTCAGAATATATCCATTCTATATATCTTTTCACAGATGCAGATATAGGGAATGCAGTATCTAAATATCTATTTAATTATGGAGGAGAGAGCAAAGGGTACTTAACAAATCGGAGCGATCGAAATCTTATTGAAAGACCTTGTTCTTCGTGGAAATCTGGAGTAGCCAGATGCTGCTGCATAAATGGATTAGCTGTTTGTGCATGCTGCACGTTGGGGATGGTCTGGCAGAGTAACAGGGCTGGTAGGGCCACAGCCCTGATGGGAGGCCATCGCTGAGGACCTGCAGCTTCAGTAGCTAGCAAAGCCATAGAGCTCCTGTACAGGCTGCAAGAGACAGTGAGACACACCACAGTCCATCCTTTGATCCTGTTCTTGCCAGGTATGCCACGGAAATGAATTTGAACAGCTCCTGGCAAGCCCACTTTCATTTGCAAAGCAAATCTGTAGCAGCGTTGCTGCTGGGAAGAGGTGGAATTATGTGCAGGTGAAGAATTTGACTTTCCATCCTAAATGGCACTCGACTGTGACTTGTGCCAGTGAGGTGCCTGAATGAATTGCTCACCAAACCAAGCTTAGACAGCAAGTCAGTCACCTCATCCCTTTGCAACAGATGAGAGTTACCCACACGTGTGGGAGAGTCTCCAGAGCTCCAAGTTAATACTTTCACAAGGCACCTCTGGTTCTGTCCAGCGTTACCTAAAGCTGTACCACAACTGTCTCTTCATGCCTAATTTGAAAGACATCTGAAACCTCCTGAATTTACACAGCACATCATGAGTACTCAAATAATCAGGAAAAAAGTATTTTCACGGTAAAAGACCACTAATATCAAGCCAGGTGATGTCTGAAATCAAAACACTGATACTTACTCTTTCAGTGCCAATAAAATGAAAGATACAATTGCTGACAGCAGTCAAACACAGATATGCTTTATTTTCAGACTTAAAGTATGCAAGACTTCTCTTGCAAGTAGAACTTGTGAATATTGCCACATAAAAACTGCAAGTAGAACACTTGTGAATTATGAAGGTCCTTCCTTTTTAAACAAATTTAGAAAATGTAATCATCCTTCACAGGTGAGATATTCTGTTTATTCTATGGAGAATCATTTCAGTCTAAATTAAACTCTTCAAATGGTTTTGATGATTGCAATAAGGACACAACAGGGAAAAGATCTGGGAAGAGAATAACACGTGTTAGATGAATGGCTGACAGAAATATTTCTAGTATATAAAAACCACTGGTGTTTTTTTAACCAAATAACAGTATTTTTTTTTTCAAAGCAGAAAAACTAATCCTGCTTATCTGTCCTAAATAAAAACGCCAATCTGCGCTCTCCTCTTGAATTATCTTCAAATTGTAGTGAGCATATCAGAGAAAAATTAAACACACAGGTCTTTTCAGCATTCAAAAAATCCCACCAGTGGTACAAAGATACCTTCCAGATACCAGTGTCAGAAAACCCTGCCCATCCACCATGTAAAAATGAAGCCTTTTTGAGTGTCTTCACATTAAGTAACCAGACACAGTGCAAAGCAAAAATGGCTTGTTTGTTAACAAGCTAAGACATAAGTCCTGCTACAGATTGCTTGGAATTTATGCAATTCAGAAACCTAAATCAGATTTTGATATGACAAGTAGTGACAAAAAGCAAAGAAAGATGTTAAAAACACAATATATGGCATTCTCTGTTTATTCTGACCCTAACCTCAAACCTCACAGACAGACAGAACATAGTCAAATAGATACCTAAAAAAGCTTGTGCAAAGAATTGTTTCATATATTCCTCTCCTCTAGGCTGTCTCTACACTCATACTTGTTTAGCAGTGTGATTAAGAACAGTACTGCCAGTGGACGTGGAAAATTCTAATGGGAAGTCACAAAACTACAGCATTACTGAAACACAGGTGCAAGACATCCTACTACATATTTGAGGGCTTTTTTGTAGTATATGACATGCTTGCCAGTTCATGATTTTAATTATCTCAACAGCAAATGTTTTTATATGAGAAATCTCAAAAGAATAACCAGGAATACTGAAATCCAAGTGACTTAAAAGCTGTGTGAGACATCCTATAATCTGTCTTTTCAACCCATATAACTTGATCACCCTGCTGCTAGCACTCTTATTTCCAAGGAAGACTCAGTGATCCTTTACACATTGCTCAAGGTGAGCTGTAGTAAAGCTCTGTTTGTCAAATGCCTACTGCAAGAATCGTTTGTCTTCCTTAAGGACATTTGCCTTCTGTAGCAATGTACCTCCTGGAGGCTTCTTGTACACACCAAGCAGTCAACAAATGGACTCAAGAAGAAGGAGAAGGCCAAGAGACACTCAGTTCCCCTCCCTGGGGATGTATCCCCAGAGACTCTTTACAAAAGCCAATGCAACTCCAGACTGCACCATTTGCACTTTTAGCCTCCTCTATCATGGAAAAGTCTCACTGAAACCAAACTGTTCCTGCTACTGGAGGCACACTGGCAGAGATCAGATCCAGACACACACCGTTTCTGCATGGCTGTGCTCAGTCTGCTGCTGGTCCCAAGAACCTAGCCAGGTTTATGGACAAGATTTGAGGTGCAATGTACAGCACGGTCCCTGCAGTCTTCATTGCAACAGAATAATGGGGAATGCAAGATACAGCACGGTCCCTGCAGTCTTCATTGCAACAGAATAATGGGGAATGCAAGATACGAGCCTGCTGGCAGACTCAGTGCAGGAGAGCTGAGCTGCACCTCAGGCTTAGACCCTTAAGACAAGAGCAGGAACTGAGGAAAAGGACCTGGGGTGTTGCTCTTGCTAGTGGGTCACTTTGGGATGTAGATATTTTGGAAGATAAGGAGTCCAGCCTCCATAAGGGTCACAGGTCTAAAGTTACCATTGTGCATAATTAGGCAATAAGAAGCTTACTACGTGCCCTCATAATCAAGGACTTGTTCCAAAGCCTGTTTAAGTCAATAGAAATCTTTCTATTGACTTCAAAGGGGCTTTTGATCAAGCCCTGCCTACTTAGTAGGATACCTCTCTCCCTATGTCATAACTTGACATTTGCCATCAGGAGGGACTCAGACTGACAGGCTCGTGGCAAAACACAAAGGTGCTGCTGAGAGGACACTTCCATTTGAAGACATTTGACCCCCTTCTGTAACTTCATTCAATTGCTGATCTTCAGTACCTGGGACATTTACTGGGCAAGAAGAGAAAAAATAAAAAATCATTGACTTGAGGGAAGGGTTAGCACTGAGAGACTTCCTGTGTTCACTGGGTCTAATTTTTCTTGATGTATGTGCTGCCACAAGAATGTTGCAACAGAATGTACACACACATTTCTTAATCCAAACAAAAGAAACAGAGGAGTCACCAAGTTCCCATTAATACATACAGTACATTATTTACATCCTTCCCTGACCATTAGGCAGTATCACATAATAATCATTTATACTGTTCCATATTCCTACATACATATTAATTCTGAAAATGCATACTGTGTGGCCACACTGTAACTTGTCACTGACAGACGTTGTGGAAATCCCCCTTATTTCATGGATCATTGATCCAATGTGCAAATCCTTCTTAGCTTGCAAGTCATTGACCAGATAAACCATAAGGGCTCCAAAGGGAAAGAGCCTTTCTGGTCTGTTGAGCAAATTCAGCAGTAGCACACGTACTTCAAACCCACATGTAAAAACCTCTTTGAAATTAGGGTCCTGATCCTGCAAATCCTTATCCCATTACCTAGAAGTCATCCCAATGAAACCCTGATACATTTATCATGCAACCCTAGAAAAAGAACACTACACTACTCAGGTTAAATGCTTCTATCCAGAATCAAGACCCAAATACAATCAGAAAAATAAGATCTAGGATAAATCAGCCCTTTAAGGTTTTCCACTCAAAATAAAGAAATACTATGCACTACATGAAACAGGAAAAAAATGGGGTTTTTTTAAATTAAAAAGTGGGAAAATTGCATCTATATATACTGACTTTTTAAATTTATGTACTCTCGTACATAAAATTAGCTCTCAAAAGAGCTAATTGGACTTTCCCATGATCTTTGATACAATTAAAAATCACAGATTTTAAGCCAATTCTGCAGATTTACAGCTATAATTCAGCAGCTGAATACCTTTGAAAGCATATCTGCTAGTAACACGGACAATGCTCTTTCAATAATATTTTGCCTTTAAAGCAGTTTCTTAGATAACCTATATTTTTCTTAATTTCAGTTCTGAGGCAAATACAAATTCAAAGTACAGAAACACAAATGTTGTTTTCTGTGGTGCTGGCACACTGCTATTTTCCAGATCACCCTAACATGAGGTAACTATTATCAATTGTGAAAGCACAACAGGTGGGTCACATGAAAGGTCACATTAGTTTTGTTCACAGGGCCAAACAGAAGGTTTTCATTATCCTTAATAAAAACAGAAGCAAGTAATAAAATATATCATTGCAATAACATATCTCTCCATTCATATGCAATAACCTCATACATTAGATCCTACCATTTCAAAATACTGTTGTTGGCTCCAGCAGCATGATTATTTTTGTGGTTGCTACTTAGAAAAATAATATTATAAATCATAGTTTGACTTGAAAATTTCCACACTGTTCTTTTGAATTGCTTTTTGAAATGTTTTTCTGGACAAAACTCCTCAAAAGCACGAGCTTGCTTAGAAATATTAAGTACCCTAAGTGGTCAGTAAGGCAGCAAAGATTTTTAGTAATTCCTGTCATTAGTGTAATAGCAAATCATGGTTTCTAGAAGCAGTCAGGCACCTTGTTCAAATCCTGATGGTAAGTTATAGTAGAGTCATAACTCAGGCATGGTGTAAAAAAAGTCAGAACATATTAGATCTTTTCACAAGAGTCTTCAGGACAAATGGATTGACCAGCTCTGCTCTGCTTGTGGCACACAATGATGAACACAAACACATCAGTGAACCAGCATGGACAGCAAAGGTGTACTGCTCCAAGTCAGTGAAATGTATTGCTGCACCTACTGAAAGCATATTTCATTGTTGTCACTTAGGTATCTCACGTGGACATCATCCATCTTAAATATATCTCAGTACAAATTCTAGAAGGCCTGTGTTTAAAACATCAGTTAGTCACATTTAGCATGTGTATCAGAGAAAATGGTTCACGTTTTCTGTTTATATATACATTTTTAACTTAAATTTCACTTTTATTTCTTTTTAAATGATGCCTAAATATCTCAAGGCTGAATAAAATCAGTACACTGGCTTTTTTCTCCTGCTTTTTCCTAATTTGACTATTCTCTGATGCCTTCTTTTCCTGCATCCCCACCTCACGATGAATGTAACCAGATATTACACAGAATTGAAACCAAAAAATACAAAATAATTTGTATTTGCCTAAAACATTACTTCCCCAAATAACATGGGATATAGGCATCAGTATTAACAGTCCAGTGCCTCCCTGCTGATACTGCAGCAACAAAGAGACAGCCTGCTCCTGAAAGCAGCAACTCGTTATCAGAGAGCAACATGTGTTATTGGAAACAGCAAATGTATGGAACAATGTATGGATATCTGCACACGCAAAACACCCCTGGGAGAATGACTTTAGAGTCTGCTTCCAAAAAAACGAGCTGCTTATCAGTCTGCCACCCAACTGCACAAAGCTCATCCTGGGGCATGTTGTGTCTGCGGAGCGCCCGGCATTCCGGCGGCGCAGGGCCTCCCTCCCCGCAGCCCCCCAGTCCCACCCGTTGGAGAACAATGCCTTTCTTTTCAGAGCCACACCTGCTGCCACTTCTGACCAACTATTCCCTCACGTGCTGCCTTAAGAGGTTTTCAAAAATCTTTCTCACGACTCGAAAATACGGAGCCGCAACTTCGCGCTATTTCACGCCTTTCCTCCTCCCCCATCGCAGCTTGATGTGCTAATATTAAAAATCCTGGAACATAAATCAGTAAGGATATTTCCATGTTGGGTGAGGCAAGGGTGCAGAGCATCTCAAGCATTTTGGGTCAGGGGAGAAAGTCTCCTCAGTTACCACCTATCTGATACAGACACACGCTGTGTGGTATTCTCCAGTTTACAGGCTACACCAAAACCTTTATCTTTTAAAAGTAGTGGCAGGTAAATAATTTAGATGTAAAAAAAGTGCATCTTGAAAGCGTAGTTTGTCCGAACAGAATGTGTTTTATTATCTTTCTGCTTAAGCTGAAAATTCCAAGGAGTCATTGGAATTATTCCAATCAATTTAGAGAGCCAAATTTGTATTTCATTTTGTGCTCGCATTTCTGTGTGCAATGTACTGAATGCAGTTTTCAAAAAGAAATATAATTCAAAATAAAACAAAAAACTCCTCTAATTTATCTCTGAATTTTAGAAAAAAATAGTACTTTTTGACAAATCATCTAAAGTAAAAACTGATTAAGTGGTAAAAAACATTTCTACTGCCCATATCCTTGGAAATTGTGAAGCTAAAGGAAACTAATCTAAAACTTGCTATGAAGCAGACATTATTTAACAAAAGCTTACTGTAAAAAATAAAAATATTGGAGGAAAATTTTCAATGCCAATAACCTGTTCTATATGATTTACAAAAAGCCAGTAATTTCTGGACAGTCTTTGGAAAGATTTACAATATATACAATTCAGCTATTCCTATGTCTTTCATGATGTTGGCACACTAAATTGAACATTTAACTTAATCAGGGCTCATATCAAAGCAATACATGTGTTACAGATAAAATGGGGACCAGTTTATAATCAGGGATGGTCCCACGTGGACATGGAGCATTCCTCTGGGAATCCATGGGTGATCAGCTTTGTCACAAGCACATAGCAAAATTAAAGATTCTGCTATGGCAAAACTGACACCCATGGGAGCCATTTCTAAAATGTAACTGTTAAGGCAGCTGAAACAGGAGCACCTAAAGCAAGAGTCCCCATCCTAAATTCATACTGTAGCCACAGAGTCAAAGGTGGCCTGATTTTGGAGGCTCTTGGCAAACATCTCTGACTCCAGCAGCAGGCAACTTTCAGAAATCTATCACACCTACACTTTGAAGTGTTGGAGTGAATCATAACTCTAACTTTAGACATTCCTACTGAAAACATTATCCCAGTGTCCATGGGATCATGCATTTGGTCAAAGCTGGGCTTGAGCTTGCAGGTCTTTTCCAACTTTACTGATCCCATGATTTCAGTAAGACTTCCCTAACAAGAATTTGCAGCATACAATTGTTTTTCCCCCTCTGAGACCTTCCCTAAACAATATATATCATGGCAGTCTCATTTCTGCCACCACCCCAAAGTCCCCTAATTTCATATGGGAGTTTACACATTCCTGTATTTAACATGTTTCTGATGTGACACTAATTGGCTTTTTTGGCTTAGGTTTGAATCAAGCTATTGTCTAACAACAAACGTAGCACATCCTTTCTTGAGGATCAGACAAATGTGCATGCACCCAAGCAGATATTTCTGATGTATATTTACCCCTTTGTAGGGAGAAAGGCAAGCTCCCTCCAAAAATATATGAAAACAGATGACAGGCACCTGTTGCATTCAGTCCTTCTGTAGCATATAAGATACAGACTGAAGTGCTTCTGTATTGCTCCTATTTGTCCCACATCACTCTGAAAGCTACAGGCATAAATGGTTAGTTTCAGAAATAAACATTATTTTTCATCTAACAAAGGGAACTGGCAGCTTAGACTAAAATTTCCAAAAGGTCATGAAAGTCTGGAAGAAAGCCAATGCATTCCACACTCCAAAATTGCAAAGCCCTTCTAACAAATGTATCCTACTCCCTCTCACTTAAGTGTTGTTCTTAGGTCTCCAATATATTTCTTCAAAAGCAGTGAAAGTATATGCTAACACAACAACTTTGTCCAGCTGGAAAAGCCATCCATGAGACCAAATCAGCAGCTTAACCTTTTCATTTTCTTGTTTGATTAACATGTAGTGTCTACAACCTTGATAGCAGTCATGTGCTATTAATTAATTTCACTAATTCAGGTAGCATTTCCATCGACTTGAGGAAATTTCAGACTTTGGTCAGTATAAGAAATTATATTACATCCTGTGGATGATGAAAAAAAGGAAGGAAAAACCTTTGTACCTACCGAATTGAGCTGTTGTGATTTCAAATCAGTTGTTCTGCACGTACGGATATAATGACAGGAAAAAAAGTAATTATAATTAGGTGTCTATTTTGATTTTTCTCTTCATAGTATCCGTACTGAATGTCATTTGATTTTAACAAACTCTAAAGTCATTTCAGGCAGGCACTGTATATCCTTGCTGCTACCGGTCTACTTGGAGTCTTCTAGTTTATTTCTACAAAATTTTCATATGCAAGCATTTAAACATTTTTGTTACTTAAAAAAAAAGAATACTTCAACAGTAAGTTGATAATCTAGGAAGGCAAAACAAAAGTGATCTGAGGAATGTATTAACAACTGTTTTCAAGGATGCAAATAGAGAAAAAATAAAGAAAAAGAGGGAGGGGGAAGAAAATAAAGACAGAAAACCAGAAATCGCTGGAGATAAGATCAATTAACAATCTGATTTTACAACTGGAGCTACATTACAATTGAAGCCCCCAAAAAAGTCTTATGTGACTTCAATGGGACTCCATCATGTGTCTAAGAGACTGTAACTATAAGCAGGACTTTCATTAGGATTGAATCCTTCATTTTCAACAGATGTCTTCACTGGAATTAAGTTTCTACAACTAAGACGCCCAGTTTGCTACTCTTATTTGCATGGAAATTTTCACTAACTTCATTGGCAGCAGAATAAAGCTACTCTCACACTCTATCATTAGTAAGCCACTGATAGATATGAAAAAATGATAATTCTTATCAGGGAATATTCACACCATGTCAGATATCTTGTGCAAAAGAGGAGGAGCTAAATGAGGCGCTAAAGCTTTCCATAGAGTTACCAATGTTCCCAGAATCATAAATGCAACATGAATAAGATGCTTTTCTCTGCTCTGCATAAAAGGACTTGAAGTTAGATAAGCTCTCCATACTACACAGAGAACATTTTCATTTGGAAGACAACAAAGTTTCTCCAGGGGGAAAAAAAAGATATCTCAGGTTAAATGAATGGAATATTTTTACAAGAAGAGAATCCAGCACATGAACAGAGCTCAGGAGGTGTCTAGGTGTCTAACACTTTGAGAGAAGTTAGACTTGGCAGTTTCAGTAAGTTTTTAAATGCAGATTTTCATCACAGGATGTTCTGATTAATACCGAAGATTCATCACTGGAGAAAAAAGTTAGGTAAAGGAAATTAATTCAATACTGATTAAACGGATTCTGATAATAAAACCATCAACACAAGGAACGTTTTCCCAGACATAGCAGTAAAAGTGTAAGTCTGTGGATCATTTAATAATACACTAAAGGTGATTTTAAAAAAAAACATATATATGGGGATTGCAATAATGAAGAAATATTTGCATTATTAGCTGTAGAGTGTTTTACTAACTTCCATTTGTTATGGTGGTACAAATGGGAAAAATATGTTTCTTTAACAATAATATTGCAACAGTATCCAAACAGTAACAGAGCAGTATGGCCTCTTATTGGAAATACAAGCTACTTTTAATTTTATGAGCTATTTTTAATTTTGTAATCTTTACCAGACTTTATGCCAGCTGTGTCCAGAAAGAATCTAAAATTTCAGAGCTAGTAGCCCTGAAGGGAGCACTGGAGTTTCTATTTGACACTTCTGCATCTCTGCATTCTTCTCAAGACCACAAAACCACCCCACAGGAACCTGGGATATCTGTAAATAATCCATTTTTATGTAGACATGAAAATTAAAATTAAGATGGTAATATTACATTCATATCAAGGCCAATTGTCAATGCCACCACCTTTGTAAGTGGACGCCATTCACACAGAACTGTCTCAGAATCACAGCTTCAGAAATTGTGCAGTTTATTTTAAAAAATGTTAATATGGCAAGATGTAAATTTACTCCCTATTTCCCCTCTATGTTTGTTCAAGTTAAAGATTTTGCCTCTGTTCCCTACCATAATCGCTCCTTAAAATACATAATATCACAAGATTTCTAATCCATGAGAGACTTCCATGGGCAGTAATAGTGCATCTTACAGTGCTGGACTTGGATTTGTTGAAAGGCAAAAGTATTTCCAGTATAATTTTCCTATCTACCCCACCTTCAGTCTGATACTACCTTCATTTATTCTTTCAGACCAAGCCAATCACTTCCTAAATGCTACACCTCATTTTCTTTTCCAGGCAGTTTCCAAGAGTCCCTGGCATCGAAGGAGCTGTGAAACTACACTGAGGACTCAGACTGAACATCTCAGCAGCTGGATCTTCGCTCTCTGCTGACTTCACAGCAAGGAAGATTCTACTTCAAGCTTCCCAGGTGAACAAATAATTTTAGACTAGAAATACTGAGCAGAAAATGACAAGAATCCTTTTCGAGTTCACGTCCTGGATTTTGCTCTTTTACCAAATACAGATTATCTGACAGACAAGTTTCCTTCTCCATCTGTCCAGCCTATTCTAACAAAGAAAATAAAGTTAGCTCAGTGAGTGTTTTTTCACTCTCCTTGTCTGAATGCTGTCTATGCCAGTCCCAGAGAAAAAGCAGTTGGAGTAATCCTAACCTACTTTTCTCTACTACTTTTGCACATGGGCACCAATTAAAATATTGAATGTGTGAGTTAAACAGGAGGTGTCTCATTCAACATCAAGGACAACCCCACACCACACATACTCTGAAAGTTAAAATGCATCTCTTTTAAAAAAAAAAAATTAGTTTTTAATATCAGCAAGCGTGTTAATTGTGGTAAAATGAACAATACTGAAATGGTTTGAAGACAGAATTAAATTTAATGAAATTCACAAACAAACCCCTTTTAGAAAGTAACAACAGTTTTTTGAACATTAAAGAGAAACTCATTATATCAAGACAACTCCAATGTAAAAGGCAAACCGACTTCAATCACTGCATATCTGCATGTTAATGAACTTGCTGTGTGCAGCAGGGACTGAACAGAGTAAGTAATGGGAAGACTGTCTTAAAGCACACAGTACACTTTAAAAAAAAAAAAAACACGCCACCTTTAATCAATGAAACACCTTTTCATTCGTTCCTTAATAGCAACTGAAATGATTTCAAACGTAACACAAAGGGAAGATGATACTTGGTAAAGGTTTCTTTAAGACATAACATTTCTTGCACATTCTTTCAGCATTCACATGCTGTCAGCATCACTGTGGCAAAGACTTTCAAGTTCCAGCAGACAGATACCGCCTAGTACAAAGTCTTTGTCATAATAATTTCATTGCAGCCCCCTGATCAAACATCTAGACAAATCTGAGACTGAAAAGTGAGAGCTAACCAGTGACCTTTGATTAGAACCACAAGCACCAGTTTTAATAAAATGCCTCATTCATTGCCTTCCACTGCCAACAAGGAAGGTGTGTTTGAGCCTGAAAAATGTAGTCAATATACCATTTACACCCATATAATGATTCCTATTATTCACAGTTAGAATTTGTGACTGTAGCAAGTGAAACATAGACATCTTAAAATAGCTAAATGAAAACACACTGACAACATTCTACCTTTAAAATATATTCAGGAGCCTGCCTCTGCCTTTCTGTTGCCTGCTGCTGGCTTTCATGTCTTGCTGATCGTATTGTAATAGGCTTGGCTTTTTTCCCCCCCACAAGCCTTCATTTACACAATGTTTGGTTTGTTACAATGTCTCAAAAACCTATGACTGTTGGCAAAGTCCAGTTTTAAGGGGCCTTTAAATTTGTACTTCACTTAAGAAACAGTGCCCCATTCAAATATACGTTTATAAAGCTGCCTTTTTCTATATTATACATGAATATTTATATATTAAATTTTGAAAATTCAACCCGTTTTTGGAGCTGAACTTCCTATCTAACTTTGAGGGAAGGTTGTAAAAAGGCCTAACAAACTTTGCAGTTGTTCAACACATGTTTTTGCTCAAAAGCATCCAAGTTGCTGGTCTCTAATACAGAAGTTCAAGGAAATACAATTAAAATCCATTTCACATATTTGTGCCTTAGCATGTCAGGCAAGAGGACAGAAAGGGGGTCTTATCACATTTATTTCCCACTTGAAAAGCGAAAGTCTTAAGAAGGGTAATAAATATTCAAATGACTTTGCACCACTGAGCTTCCATATCAAGCTAATGATCTGTAGTCTGGAGCTCTATAAAAAGAAAGCTTACTGCCTGCCGTCACCTAGAGGTGTTGCTGTAAACACTGTGGGGGGATATTCTCCTCTCAGTGTGTGTGCATGTAACTACACTTAATGCTGTTTTCAAGACAGAATATATTGCTGAGTTGTAAAACAGAGAGACGGGATGAAACGCACGCAGGGAAAGGATGCAAGGACAGGATTAATTGAAAGAAAGTTGCTGGAGATTTAACTTAGCTTCACTCTCTGCCGTGCTCTGAAGGAGTGGGTATGTATTTCAGGCCCTGCTTGCACAGCCACAGACAGGGGAGATACAGATGTTCAGTCACACACAGGATGGGAGCTCATGGCTACTTAGCTAAGAGCAAGATGTGTGAGCTCCACGGCCTGCCAGAGCCTGCTGCAATCTGGAATTCACTGTGGCAGAACTGCTGAGGCCCTAAAGTTGAATGGTCCACTGCATTAAGGAACAGACTCCTTCAAGCAGGAAGAAAACAGGAATAAATGGCAGATTTGTCATGAACACTGCATCCTCCCTAGAGCATGGATCAAGCAGACTTGTGGTCCATCAAAAGGCATGGAGAAAAGGTGCCAAGTACATTAAAGAACTATTTCTAACCACACATGTAAGGGTACATAAAGTCTTATCTTCATTAAAAAATATTGCATAAGAAGGAGAGAGGGTCTGCCATTTAAGCATAGGCCTGGAAATGAGCCATATCTTCCAAGTTCGAATTCTGGCTAGGACCCAAACCATCTTGAAACCTTCCTGCTTTAGTTTCCCAACTGGAAAAGTGAGAATAAACATACTTGCCTACGGTATTTCTCTCTCAAGAGTGGAGGAATAATTAAACACAGGCTACTAGTATCTTGTCTATTTGGAAGCTGCAACGCCCCTTATCACCTCTAAACAAATGTAAAAGGCAGATTGCAATTGTTCATCTTCTCTCTTGCATACTTTCTAACATGCAAGAGAGCTTCATCATGGTTACATAGGTTATTTAGGCTGTTCAGAGGAAAGGAAACTGCATGGAAAAGGCATCCAGAATCAAAAGTAAAGCTCCTCCAAGGTCCATATTTACTTTCCTTTGAGTCTTACTCTTGTAAAAGCATTAACCTTTGTCTAATCCTGGAGGAAAATGCCTGTCACCAGAAACCCTCAGGTTTCTCTCACCAAAGCCAGCAAATGACAAGTAACCTGGAACTGGATACCAAGGGAGAGTGAAACAGTTTTTTTCTCTCCCAACAGGAGAAACCTTCAACAGAGTGACAATTCCAACAGAGTGACATAAGCCAGGTTTTTAATGTCTCTGCTTTTTGTTCTTATAGATTGCATGGCAAGCCATGCTGGCCCAATGGTGATAGTGGTGTCTTCTTGTCTAATATACATTCTAAGCAGTGCTTTCCCAGTTCTTTGGACTTCCAAATCAGCTGGAAGAGGCAAAGTTCTGTTCAGTTATAAAAACAATATATTATCAGATATCAACTTCTGACCTATCATGACTCCATTAGTGCTGAACTATTGAGGTTTACTCAGCAGACATTCAAAGTTTAAGACCTGAATCACCCACAGTTTCTCTCATACCATGACACAGAGAAAGGTTCTGTTTAGCCTCAGTAATGAAGGATGGTGCACACAGGCTTTCACAGCTTCCTTCCAGGACCTGCCTATAGTATCTCCAGCACTGCTGGCATCTCCAAAAATGGGCCATTCTCTATTGACTTTTTATTTCTGGCAAACAGCTCTGAAACAGTACTGTGAGAAGGGAAGTGAGTCCTGACTTTGTGAACACAGGAAAGATGCTCAAAAGAATGAGAAGCTAAGACATCTAAGACTTCTGTTGCATCTAAATGGCCATTGTGAAAAAAAAAAAAAAAAAAAAAAAAAAAAAAGGAAAAAG
>VZRH01005339.1:1831157-1843411 GCA_013397555.1 Urocynchramus pylzowi | reverse complement strand
TTTTTTTTTTTTTTTTTTAAATCAAGTTTGTTCACTTGCGCCTTTGGGATGCTTGGTCAGGAATTTGGGGAATAATGGACAAATATTTATTTAAAATTCATATATAATTGAAAGCAATAGCAACCATACAATTACAGAAATATATTTTCTAGCTTCTGTACCACTACTGAGGTAGTGCCAAGATTATGCTTCTTAGCAAAACAGGTGGGAGGAGGAGGAGGAAGAGGAAAACAATTAGAACCATAACCTTACATGGCCAACACATTTTGAGTCAAGACCAAATATCTGACAGTACTGCCTAGAGATCTCAGCTCAGATAAAGCTCACCACTAATAATTGTCTGAAGAATGCTTATTTGGAACAAGTTTAAAAAATGGTAGTTGGAAGCACAGAGGCCTTGGAAATGGAAAAGTCAATATAAACAAATACAATTTATTTTCAGAATTTTATATACTAACAGTAGACAAGCATTATTAATTTCTGCGGATAAACAACATAGTTCAAAATAAGAAGAAATGAAATCTGGGTCAACTGTTGGTCTCCTGATCAAAAATCTTAGCAATTTCACATTAAACATAAGTTGATTATAAAGAACATATTTATTTAGCATCAGTAATTATGTAAAATGAGCCATTCCCTCTGGAGATTATCCATAGGCTTCTAGACAAAACAAGCCCCAGAAGTTTTTAATCCTGACCATGTATCGGGCTGACCATTAAACAAAGGAGCAGGTCAGTGAGGAAATTCATAAGCCAAAAAAATATATAAACCACCACTAGTGAATAAGGATTCAGCCCTCCAAAGTGCTAAGCACATTGGCCCCAATCCAATGAAGTATTTAACTACATGCTGAATTTTAAGCACATACATAGTCTCATTCCCACTGAGATTATTCCTGGGCTTTAAAGCTCACCATGTGCTTGTATAGTTTTTTGAACTAGGACCAGAGCACTTGGAATCTTCGAGGACTTGCCCCCTTGAGTGTTAGGAGCTGGACCTGGAAGAGCTCAAGCATATGAGAGTTCTACCAGTCTCAGTCAACAATACTGAATTTCACTCTAAAGATGTGAATCTCACAGAAACTGCAAGTTCAGATTTCGACACCCCAAAATAAATAAATACATACATACATACTCACTCTCCCATAGGCCTAGACCAAGAACCAAAATCCATCAACTCCTCTGTCTGAGAAAACACATGCTCTGCCCAGTTCAGTTGTAAGAATCAATTCTGGGAATAAATGCCAGCTCTCTAATTCATCATTGCTATTTATTTTAATACAAAAATGGTGAGAAGAGGCAAACAGCTCTTCACACTTTTGATCGCAGTCATTATGTCTCCAACACCAGACAACAGGCAGCCTGTGGCTGTCAATGGCTTCTGGCAAATGAGAATCTCTTTACCCAGCAATTGCCCTCACCACAACTCTGGAATTCACCACAAGGAGAGGGAGGCCCAACTGTGACACTGAGTATGCTTTTGGACAAGGAAAATACCAGAAGAGCAAAATGCAAATAAATTAATTTTGCACATCAAACAAATCATGGCTAATATTAAACAGCCTTTTATCTGCATGCAAAAGGGGTTGTTTGTTTAATGTTCTGCCTTTTTTTTTTTTTTTTTTCAGGGCCATATTCATTGCAAAACAAAAAAAAATACAGCTCTGAAATAAAATATTTTTAAACACAAGTAAAGTCATTTTATTAGAATCTGAACTTTTAAAAAGCTTTTTAAGATCCTGACACATTAATCAAGTGAGTACTTGCACGGAGCAACTTAAAGTGAATAGAATGAACCACATGCACCTTTATGTCAGAAACAAAATTTGAAACAAATTGTGGAAGGCTATTTTGTGCAGTGGCTGCTGTGCCTCATTTGGACAACTGTGTTACACTGTGGCACAGAAATGAAATAGTGAACATGCACAACCAGTCATAGAGTGATCCTAAAATAATCAGACACTCGGCTGCCACAATCTAGCAGCTTTAACTAGATGGAACATTGCTGTGGGGATCCATTTGCAGGTCCCCAGCATTCACCAAGAAAAAGCATTAATATGCTCCGTGGCATTTTTTTACATGCTTAAGAATTCCAATGAAGCCACGGTAATGAACAATCCTGCTAACCCTGGGCACCCTGAGAAGAAACATTGAGGATGTACAGATCCTTCTCTGGAAGTTCCAGTGGCTCAGTGTCCTTTGTGATAAAGTGTCACATTTCTCGTGGTTTTGGACTGGCTCCCTGTTTGTTACCTCTGCATCTCACTTATTGAAACCTGGGCCCAGCCCAGCCTGCCACACACAGCTGGAAGGCTGCAGGCCATGGTCCAGCTCTTCTAAAAGAACCGTCTGCCACAGGAAGTCCAAAAAAACTTCTTGCTGAAAGTACAAGAGCTGCACTATTTTCCAGAAAGTTGAGAATATAGAAAAATTCTTTCCCTTTTATATAACACAATATTCACAGTTCTGAAGGTTGTACATCCCAGTTATCAACAGCTGTTCAGTCATTCCTCCCCCTCTAACCTCAATTAATATCCCATTTGATTGTGAGTGACAAAAGTGCTGATTTTGATATCTCATCCTCAGTTCTTGGAAAGTTCTTGGAAGAGCCTAAGCGAAGAAGGAGAATAAAGTAATTAGGTATGCCTTGAAAGGCTGCAACCACTAATGCTTATTTGCCCCCACACATCCTAGGGTTTTTTCCTGTCTGTCTGCTTCTCATCCTATCCCCTTTCCTCCTTTTGTTTCCTCTCATTCAAGTATTCTCCCTCCCTTTCCATCCCCAGAAACTACTTCAGATTCTAAAGTACCTATTTAATTTCTGCTTTGCTTTTAGCTAGTCTCAAAACTTCATCACAAACAAGGTCAAAAGGACATAAAATAAAATCTCATTTCACATCCAAAACAGACCACAAACTGGTGTGCAAGGGTATTGGGATTAATAGTTTACACTGATCATCCAAAATCTATTAATCCTTTCAAAAATATTTGCTACCAACCAGCTGTCAGAAGGATCGGTAAAACACAAAAACGTTTACGATTCATGCTAACCATTCACAGACTGATCATATAAATAATATTTATGTACTTCTAAAAAATACTGATATGACCAAACTGATCCACTCAAACCTTTCCCAGAAACCTACATTTTCTCAGACAGCAAGGACAGATAACTTGTGTCCCAAAGAATCGGATGTGCATATATTGATGAGCAACAGAAAATGAATATGGAGTTGAATACCATAAGCACTAAAGGGACTTCCTCAACAACTGCATGTTATCTTCTTCAGAAGGTAGCATTGCACCACCTACATAGAGAAGTTTTAAAAATCTACATATATCAAGCTATATCCAAATACTGTGTGACTGCAGAAAATCTCTATGCACATTCAACAAGCATTACAGTTGCTATTCAGTTCAATTATATATGCATTCACTCACTCTTCCCTCCCATCTTTGTCCTTTCATAGCCCTTCCCCTCCTCTTCCTCTCCCTTTGTTTTTTCATCCCTTCTTTTCTCCCACACACTTTCAAGAAGGCCCAATTCAGCACAGTGTGGCATCAGCAGGGACCAGCGACAGCTGCCGTTCCAGCTACAACAGTGAGTGGATTTAAAAAAATCAAGGGACAGCTTTAAAGTTTGGGAGAGCTGTTTAAACTGAATATGTAATAACTCTGCTGAGGATTTGGACTTTAGCTGCACTCAATAGGGGTGCCTCATTACCTACTTGTGGGAATGTCACTTTTCTGTGGTGAGGTCACAGCCTCCTGGCGATAAATTCCGTATGTGCTGTTTAGCCCGGTCAGCTGAAAACAAACTAGCAGATGCCACCCTGATTTGCATCCAGTTGCTATTGATGCTAAAGGGACAATATGTGAAAGACAGGAAGTATCATGTGGGAGCCACGCTTCACCAGTGAGAAGGGAAACGAGCCTTCACCTTCTTTATCTAATCATCCCAAGCAGAATTACTGAAAGAGAAAGGTCTTCCACAGCAGGAACACGGCAATCAAAACCAGCTTGGGGACGGATTTGACTCTTACTGGTTTGTAGGTTATCCTAGGCATTTCTGTGCCACTTTGACTGGGGTGGAGGGGGGGATTCATCAGAAGTAAAAACAGCAACAGCTTAGACCTTTATGTTTGCACTTCTAATGGAAATTGCCCATACAAACAATTCAGCAAAACAGTTTCCTCCTGCTCCATTTGGGTTTGGTTATGTTACCCTTACATTGTGAAAAATCAATTCAACCTGTCCAAGGGAAGACATCACAAATTAGAAACTCCAGCTAATTCTCAGTAATAGCTCTTTAGGTACATTCTACTCTCCCATACACATTTTCTCTTTCCCTGAAAAGACTATACAACACTCACAGCATTCAAAGTGATGAGTTTGTGTTTGTAATTCGATCCCGTTCCATCGCAGAGTGTTTTGCAATGGTGTTTTCAAATCAACCTTTGGTGGGCACACCCATGCAGCCCGTAAAACACATGGCAGCGTGGCTGCAGTAAAATACACACCAGTGTAGCTGCACTGCCCCTGCTAATCAGAGCTTTTGTTACATTCTTAAACATTACAGATTGAGCCCTTCTTGTCTAGAGGGGGTAGAGAAGTTAAAAATAATGAGAATTTTCACTGACAAAGCAGGAGCAAAGACTGTGTAGACCAGCAAGGAAAGAAAAGCCTTTTGGCTTTCACCAAAGGTTGAGGGAAGATCTTTGAAGCAGGGAACAAGGGCCCACTGAACTGCTTGAATATGCAGCAGACTTGGCTCCTCAAATCCAGGTTGAGCATTGAGGGTAAGCCCAGAGATACATGAGAATGAGAATGTGCTTTGTCTTACTTATTTTTCTAGAGCATTATGTGGCAATACCTTTCTTCACATTTTTCCATCTCACTACTCTTCTCTAAACTGACTCCTCACAGTCTGTGTAGCCATCATCCCATCCCAACACCAGTCTACTGCCTTCTAGCTCATGAAATCAAGGTGAAAAGCCAATCATATCTAACTTGCTTTGAAATAAATGAAGAATCCATTGTTACTTCCAAAGAGAAACACCGTGGGCACCATAATTTCCATGTGCAAAGAAAGGGTAGCATAAAGGGAACTAGGGCCTATAGAAAGCAACCAGAAAGCATGAAAGGATTTTCCTGGAATTCATCTTTGACATTTTGGTATGCAAAGAGAAGAGGTNCTATAGAAAGCAACCAGAAAGCATGAAAGGATTTTCCTGGAATTCATCTTTGACCTTTTGGTTATGCAATGAGAGTAGATACAGACAGCAGAATGTAAGAATGTATGCATGTAAACCAGAGGTGAATACTCAATTTCACTCATAGGGACTACCATAACAAAATCACTACTAAATATATGTTGAAACACAACTACTTAGGGACATAAAAAAAATGCCATGTGCATATCTACATATATTTGCACTAAAGGTTGAATAAAGTATATTCCCACTGCAGAGGGCTACATGAATCCCTTAGCAGAAGAAAAATATGAAAGGACCTGCAAGAAGATAAGAAGATAATCTGTCCTCAGCAGATCAGGTAAGAATGAAAGAAAAACAAAAACAAAAAAAAAAAAAAAAAAGAAAAACACACAGACACAGTCCCCACAATTACAGGAAGACAGCAAGCCAGCAGTCAGAATCCCCACATGCTGTATAATACACTGCACCAGAAGACCTGCTGGAAGATAGATATGGAGGGACAGTTGGTCTAACATGTAGTTTATATGAGGTGAATTCCTGTTAATATCATCGTAAAGCCATAAAAACCATCATGTAAGCAAACCTGATTCAACCCTGATCGACACAAAATTATCCTCTACAGCTAATCCAATGCAAACAGGGCCTTGACACACGAGCCCCATCCCCACACAGTCACAAAAAGTTCTTTCCATTGAACTCAGAAGGAACTGCATCCTGGCCTAAGGAATGTGGTTGTGGCTAGAGTAAAAAGGCACCCTTCTGCTTAAATAAACAGTTACACTGGCTTACACCAGCTGAGAATCTGTCAAATACCAAATTATATCAAAATATTCCTCTGAAATAGCTCAACATTCAAATTCCATATATATCAAATCCTTCAAAATGCTCATCCTACTAACAATGAGTCAGTCAGACTGGCTTATATGACACTGCTTTTCTCCAGAAGCTCCCAAAATGTGAGTCCTCATCTAGTTCCACCTATTACTTCAACAGGTAGCTTTGGTCCTTCTGAGGTAAAATGCTGTGAGTGTCCTTAGCACAACTACAACACTGAGGAAAGGAAGGGAGGGTTCACTGAGCCAGTTAAAATTGTAAGAATGTAGATGGGCAACTCCATCCTATCTTAGCTGGAATTAGGCCATGACACTGAGGTTAACCCCCCCACTAGTGCAAAAATACCATGGGTTTTCACTAACCACAAATGGTCAGGAGCTTGGTGGCATGAGCCCATCCACAGCAATCTCCCAGCTGCAAGAAGCAGCAGAACAGTCTCTGAAAGGGTGGGATTCCAGCTCAAAGTACCCACGAACACATCCATCAATCATCACCTAAAGCTGGACAAAACTAAGCAAGGCTGCAAGATTGCCGGAATACAATCACGGTGCAAACATCTGTTTAAGCACAAAGACTTCCTAAAAGCTTCACCTCAGTAGTTCTGGAGCATTTAGTGGACAGAGCCTCTGTGGAAAGAGCATCTCTGAGTAATGAGGAAACTCGCAGAAGTCTCTGCCTCCTCCGCACTGGGACACTGACCAACACGGTTTGTGAAGTAAACAATCCAACAGCAGCCCTTCCGGGACAGCTCAGGGTGATGCACTCAGGAACTAAAGTCACATTTATTCCAGAAAAGAGTTTCCAGACAGGGAGCACCCTGCAGTATTTTATGTCAATTTTCCCACAATGGCAGGTCCTTGGAGTAATATATAAATTCTCCTTATGCTGTGTAACAGTTAGTTGGAATTAGTAAACACATATTGTTTCATTAAAAATATTATGTTCCAGCACGTGCATTTAATTTGCCATAAAGTATGGTATGTAAGAAATCACACCATTTGCAATACATCTGAAAAGATATTAGCATTTTTGTTTCTAATACAAGATATTTTATGCAAGTCGTAAAATTTCAGTGGTATATGGAAGGGGTCTTAGCGAAATACACAAAAAACTATGACTATAAACAAGCCATCATTCTGGTAAGAGGAAATACAAACAACCAGAATAAAAATAGTTGATGCACAAAAGCCATAATGAGGGGGTTGCTCAAAAAATAACTTCTACTTTGAATGGTTTGGATGAAATACAAATTATCCACAGAAAAGTGTGGACTGGCATAAATGTTTGTACAAAATTATAAGTATATTTCTAGAAGTATGCAAGAGACAACCGCCTGCATGCTGCACAAGGTCCCAACAACGCTCTGCGTAAGTGCTAGTGCACAGAGTCCAAACCACTGCATTTTAATTACTATGCAGCCTCAGATATATTGCCTTTGATATGGAAATGTTCTTGTTCTCTCATCTTCACATACGGTCTCATGCACAGAAATCTTTATCTGATTCATAAAAAATAAACTAGAATCCAATCTCAACACCTGACCTCAGTGCTTAGAAGTTTTTTACTAAGCATGGTGTCACTATAAAAAGAATGGGTAATATTGGTGTAAAGTTAGATATTTGGAGCAATGATATGAAGGATTTGCAGTTAGGAATCAAATCAATACTGCACCTCTGAGGTTTTAGAGTTTCCTATTGCCTTATGTCAGTCTACCAGTGACTGGAGACACAATTGACTACACCTTTCTGTATAGCTCAAGAAGAAAGAAAAAATATTTAAATGACATCCTGTCTTGCCACCGATGGAAGAGATGCAACTCAGTCACTTGCTGTATGGAATAGGTTCTGAAATCTAATAAATCACTAACATCAAACTTTTCACCTTTCCTTTTCTAAATTCGGATGCTACGTTCTTGAACATATTTTAAAGGCATGCACTACAAAGTTTGCACAAGAAGAAGCAAAACATTTCCCAAGCTTTACTTCAACAAACAGGTAAAATAAACACAAAATACTTGAAATACAAACCCAGTACTTTCCTGTATCTTATATTAATATGCTGCCCATAAGAAGGCTAAAAAAACTTTGCTTTGACAAATTCTACTAGTCACTCAGAAAAAAACATTAAATATTCAGGCCTATTTAGGTAATTCTCCTAGCTCTATAGAATTACATTCTCTTTTTCTAAAGAATATGATCTGTGTAAGCTCTCTGTAGATGATAATGGCCCATCTGCAAATAATTTTGTTGCAGGTTATCTGTTTTTTATCACTGCTAGTACCTGTCTGTCCCTGATATGATACCCTTAAACACATTAACTTGATGGAATGTTTTGCCTGGCTTCAAAAAAACATCCATTGACCCATTCTACACTATAAATTAATTACTCTGATTAACCTAGTTTAACAATATGCCTGATTTTATCTTACTCTTTCCAATTCACAAGATTCAAGAAATATTTGATTGAACTAATTTCCAAGCAATGATTTTGAGGCCTGGGACGCTGTTTTTTTTCTTCTTAATTTAAGAAGACAAAACAGTAAACATAAAACTGATATGAGCATTTTAAGATATATAAGAGGAGGAGAGAAATGTCTGTATACTGATTCTTGTTTCTTTAAGAGAAAATCCATTTTTCAGGCTCCTGTTGTACTAATTGAAAGAGAATTATTTAAAACTTCACTGAATACTTGAATATACGATGGGTATCTGTAGCAGTTTCACGAGTTCCAAAGAACTCTAGACTTTCTGAAAGACAGTAAACTAAAAATTGGCAGGAAATCTCTCACAATGATGTCACAAATATTTGTTGTTGCCACAGAATACTGTTTTAAAAGAACACCTACTTCTGTGCTGAAAAGGCTTTGGGAACATGTAATTATCGGGTTTTATCACTGTAGAAATCGGCTGCTTTCCAGCAAATACGTCTATCAGATCCCTCTCTTCTGTGCAGAGCTACATCTAAATAAATAGGCATGTATTTCAGACAGACATCACACCAGTCCAGGACACAACCTTACTAGTGATGGGATTTTGAGGTGTTTTGTTGTTTTCATACTATGATGCGAAGGCCTACAATGGCACATGTACAGATACGTACTGTGGGAGAATCACGTGCCTAAAAAACTCCAAATGGCTCATACAAAAGAGAAGAAAATTCAGTTCCTGTGGTTTGGTAATAAGTCCCCTAAAAGTTCCCATTCTTGCTGTTCTACCTGAGGAAAAACAGAAAGTTGTGTAAATAAAAACTACACAAAAAGCCACCGGAAGAGACGAACAGAAACCAGCTGGCTACAGGACAAACCTGAAAGATGCCCCTCTGTGTGTTTTGCTGCTACTTGACGAGTAAGCTCCGTGTGAGCTCCCGAGCACTTCACACGGCAGCACTTCTCTCCCGGGTTCTGACACCACGCAGGAACGTCTCAAGGCTCTGCCTCTGTGATTTACTCTACCAACCCAAATGTTTTAAAAAACATGTGGCTGCATCGCTGCAGTTGACACAGTTCACGTGTACACAAACAGCCCTATTTACATAACTTTGGAAAACTTTAGCCATTACACGCGAGGTCTGCCAAAGGAGCCCGCTGATCTCTAAAGTGACACGGTGGAAAAAAGGAAATATACAACATCCCGTTGTATGGGGTGGGAAGCCAAGTGCATCCTGGCTTCTCTTTCCGAAGTAATTTTTGTTCTGGGAAGTAAATAAATAAATAAATACATCGACTGAAGCCTTTGGAGTGTGATCTATACATTTCCAAGGAGGAAATCTACCCAAGTGTAAAAGATTGATAGATATGCTTCCTGAAGTGTTATCTCCCAAGGTGATCACAGTGTTTAGCAGATAAAAGAGGACTAAAGAAACTCTCTAATGCCAACTGAGAAAAGAAAAAAAAAAAAAGTATTTGTTATTGCTATCATCATGCAAGGCTCTGGCCTTTATTGCCACAAGATATTTTAAGGCCTCCAAGAACTGCAGGGATATGTGGATACTTTGGACTAAAAATACCATCAAAGATGCAAAAAACATGTCCAAAGAGATTTTTTTTTTTCCCTGTTGAGCAGAAGAAGTTCGGCGGGAAATGACCACGAACAGTTGTTGGCCACATATTAAAAACCACTGGCGAGGGAACAAGCACTGGCAGTTCCCACTTGTGAACAAAACCAAGCTGACAAGTGAAGGCGACTGACTTTGGGCATCAGCTATTATTTTCTACAAGTATTTTCTACTGCTAAGGCACTTGTGGCCTTACCAGTGAAACTGATGGGCTCCACTTTGTTTCTCTTGTCTCTTTCCCCGGTGCGTAAAAGCAAAAAAAAAAAAAAAAAAAGAAAAAAAAAGGAAGAAAAGCAGCAGTTACATAAGTTGAGCGGAGAGTCGGGAACGTGCAGGGAGAGACAGCCATCTGTCTCGCTGCCTTTATGCTGTGTTATACACATGGCACTGGCTTGCACCCTGCCATCTAGCAGAGAAGGAAACCGAGGCAGCGCTGAGGCAGCCCAGTTCAGCCTCCCAGCAGAACCGAGACGGAGCCCTGCGCTGCAGGGAGGAGGGAGGAAATAATGCGTTTAGCAGAGGATGCGAGACTGCCGACCAAAGGGCCTCTCAGGCGCTCATCGCTGAATGAATTAAAGTTCCCGGCGAGGAGGCCGGGGGAAGCGGGGCGAGCCTCACGAGAAGTGCGACAGGAGGGAAGGGGCCGGGAGCCGCCAGCCTGGCGGGGACACGGCGGGGACACNGGCCGGCCCCGAGCCCCCTCCCCCGCCCGGGAAGCGGCCTGGAGAGCGGCGCTGGGAGCGATGCCCAGGGCTCACCTTCCCCTCCCCCCGGAGGAGCGCGCTTCAAAATGGTTTTGCAGGAGAGGCTGGCCAGGCTGCGCTCGGTGCAGGGCTTCCAAGAGCAGTGCCTGGGTTGGTTTCCGTATATTCTTTGGCTTTTAATAGCTAGCTGAGGGAAAAAAAGAAAGCATTATTGTTTTCTTTCTTTCCTTCTCTCATTGCCTATTCTAAATTTGACTCCAAAGTTTAAGCAGTTGAATTGGCTAATTCTGAATACAGTCTATTGAGAGACCAGACACAGCAGTATATCCCTGTATAGCAATAGATACAATGTGCTGAATTGGCAGTCTAATTATAAATGTGGCATTTGGACCTCCTTTCAGACCCAGTGCCACCTTACCTTATGAGGGAACTTCAACTACAGCAACTGTTCAAAACAAAATGCCATTACAGGATCAGCTTCACCCAACACTGGAACCAGCCAGGGGATTGTTTTACAAACAGCCTTTCTCACTTAACACAAGAATGTATTATAAGGAAAAGTTATGGATAGTGCAGAGTCTGAAGAAAACGCGTATGTAGTTTCTGCCAGGTGTCGAGCTACTTCAAACTGCAGCATACTCCAAATGACCTCATTATTTTCTTTTAAATGTACTCACTATAAATAATTATTCCTTAGTTTTACTAGAATGAGCTGCTAGGTACGCTTGCTGTTTATATTCCAAGCGTAGTGTGCATGTAACGTCATGAGCACAAAAACCCACGAAATATCCTGGCTCAAAACAAAAACCTGCAATAAGATCTTGCCAAAGAATCATGGGGTGCTGAAAAAAAAAAAGTTTTTTAAAGGGTCCTTTCCAGGGAAACGTTCGTATTTAATGGCAGGCTACATGCACATATCTCACATTCATTCTTATTATTTACTTTATGGTATTATAATGGCTTAATTAAATGAGTGGGCACAAGCACGTCAATAAAACAAGTCAAGTCAAGTCGAAGTCTCAAAACAGGTTTCAAAATTGCTCCATTACACGAATACAGAAAGGGAAATTCGTTAATTTTTGGGCTTCAAACTCTGTTTGAGGACGGGGTAGAACTGTTCTCCCGTCCTCACGATCAGCACTGAAGATGGAAGTGGCAGAAAATGTTAAAGTGAGGGCAAAAGAAAGCGGCAGGAACAAAGTGCCGCTCGTGCGCCGAAGGCTATTTAAATACGCTTAATAAACATATATCTTATCTACGAACAGCAGGCGAAGATATATTACTTTATCACAGAAAGTTTCACCTCTCTGTTTTTGGGAAACACCCCTAGGACAGCACTAATCTGCCGTCCCCAGGCTCCCACCGGGCTGCCTTTCCCTGCGGCCCCCCTTCCCCCCACCCCGGCCACTCAGACGCAACACTAATTGTCCTTTCACGGTGCCACTTTC
>VZRH01005339.1:1790747-1815161 GCA_013397555.1 Urocynchramus pylzowi | reverse complement strand
AAAAAGAAATTAAAAGGAAAAAAGAAGAAAGCCCCCAGCCTATGGAAGCTATCTGCAGTGAGAAAGGAGAAGCATCTAGAGCTCTCCTTTCTGATAGGATTAAGGAATGCTACAAAAGAAGCATTTAAATCTCTAGTTTTCCCTGACAATTAACAATGAAAAGCAGATGTTTACAAAGCTATTTTACATGCTCGTTTAAAGGATGCTAAAAGATGGTTTGTGGATGGTAAGAAGGAAGAGCTGGATAACTGCTTGTCTGGTGTATATTTAAAAGCATTTTCATTGGCTCAGTTATTGTTAATAGTGAAAGAAACACTTTGTGCTGTATAGCTGTGACTATAGAAAACTGCCGTCGTAAAGTCCTCAACAAACTCTTAAGATGCAATTTACAAAGATAATAATAACACAGAATTATTTCACTTCTCTGAATGCTACACATTTGCATACCAGGACTGTGTACAATATACTCATAATGCACATTCATAACAACAAGGACTTCTTAACATTGCAACAGCACAAGATCTGTGCATTAAAAATCTACAGTTCCAAGTTTTCCTTTTTGGTGGGAAACCATTTGTATAAACCAGATGCTCTGCATCTACTCTGAGAAAGCTCACGTTCAGCTCTACACCTTTATTGAATGGGATCATATTAAGAAAATTAGAAACCACTCTAAGGTAGCAGCAATATTAATAAATTCCCCCTCACAGAGAAACATGGCCAATTAAGTTTTCACACAAATTTGAGCAGAAGTCTGGTCTATAACTGTGAGTCAGGAGATGTGGGTTCTATTCCTGGCTGTGCTACAAACCTACAGAGTGTTTCTGAACAAGTCACTTACACCAAAGTCACTTGAGTAGAAAAATGCTAAGTATGCCTGCCTCAATTTAGACACATCCATATCTGCTTCTATCTGCTTCGATGCGTGCAAATGTGGACATAAGTCTCTAAAAACCTGGGGCCTACCCTTCTTGGACTTTGCATCTTATCCTATTTCTCTGCCTGGAGGGAGCCTGTGAGGGGACTTAACTCATGAAAGACTCCTCACAATTATATTTATGCATAACAAGATTCCCATTAAAAGCCCCAGCCCCGCTTGTTTCACGCTCACATTTCACTTCACACATTTGTAGGAGTCCCATTTACTCTAATAGAATTATTCACTCTGTATAATTCTGGGCATCTAAACTCCTGCAGTATCAGGAACAAAGTTAATGGAATAGATAATGTGTAGAAATACTCATAGTTAGTAATGAGCTACAGCCTTCATACTTAAAATCCTGCATCACATTCGATAGGAGGATTTTTAAATACTGCTACAACAATGTCCTGGTACAAGTAAGACAATGCATAGCTGACTTGACATTAAAATTTTTTGAAATCTTGGCATATCTACATTTTCAAAATAAACAAAACTTTCTTTGCAAACTGTAAACTCATTCCAAAATCTGCAGTTCTAATCATAAAAGGCATTCACAAATCACCTGTGTGTTGCCACCATCCAAGCTGCTTTTGGTTTCTGCCTCAGCCACTGAATAAATTCTAATTTTTGTTAATGCTTATGCTATTCCTACGACTTCTCCAGTTGTGAATGAATGTATTACACTAATGTACAAAAATATTTAATTCATATTAGTTGGCTAGATTTCATTTCCTCGACGGACTCTTCCGCAACTCAGACTTCCCATCTCCGGGACACTCTCTTGGACTAAAATTGTGCTACGTGCATAATGATATGCAAAGTAGGTCAAGTTTCCAACGTGCAGCTACAGCCATCCTTAACTTCACCCAAATGGATACTGCTCACATGGTGAAAACTAAACATGCATAGAAATGTTTACAGAATTTGGGCCGAAAGTAGCAAACAGTCTTCCTGCCTTAGATGGATTTTTACCATAACACAAATTATTTACACAGAAATCTAACAGCAAGGGATAAGTGAAAATATTTTGTCTACCTTTCAACAAAACAGCACGGGGAAAATACCTTCCCAGCAGCTGTTATTGGTAGGGCAGAAGGAGACAAAAGAAGAAAACAGCTTCTCCCTGAGTCAGTAACAGCCTGCACTGCTGATGCACTATTGCCAAGTACCAAACCAGCTAATAAAATGCAGCTCACAACTGCCCACTTTTTCTAGTACCACATTCCCCAGCCCTGAAACACAAAAGGTATCCTCCCTTCTCCCTCCCCTCCTTCCCACAGAAATTGCACTCCTGGCTGGGTCCTTGACTGCTGGCCTGCCACAACCACAGAGGAGGGGACACAATTTGCCTCTGTCTCAGTATTTTGCCGTTATTTTAATTTGATGGTATTTTAATAATACAGAGTGGTTAGACTCCTCAGACTGCCATCTGAAATGCTGGCGACTAAGGGTTCTGTTCTGAGAAGATTCTTCTTTTTTTTTTTTTTTCTTTTTCTCTTTTTTAAAATTTTCTTTCCTGGTTTGAATATTTCTTTCAATCAGCTTTCTCATTTGAGCAATAGAAAGGTTAGCATTATAGGGTTGGGTTCTCTTAAATTAACTTAGGAAATGTTTATGGTGTTCATCAAAAGAGTCCATGTTCCTGGAAGTTGGAATTAAGGGGAAAAACATGTTAAGAAAAAAGAAGCACTTTAGAATCAATATGGTCACACACACCCCAGATCCCCAACTCGTATAGTCAGCAAGCAATCATTTCTTTAGTATGGCAATTTTCCACTTAAGCACTGAAACCTCAACCTCAATTGTGAAGCAGTATTCAGGGCACCAGAGCTTCTGCCTTTGCTTTTCTTGTCCTTTCTACAGCCTAGAGTTGCAAAGGACATTTGTCATTTTACATTTTTTTAATGTATAAAAATGGGGGGAGAGCTGAGTGTGGAATTAGCAATGTACAGGATTTGAATGCACACTTTTATCACAGCCACACATGACAAACCTTTTATAGAACATCCTCCACAGTCGTGTTCAGCACAGGGAGCAATTCCTGGAAAACAACACTAAATTCTCTGACACACTTCCTAAGGTTCTGGGTCAAAGGAAGAGAAACAGGGATTTGTCAAGGTCTATTTAATGAGTCTGAGAAACGAAAACACTAAAATCTGTGGTTTAAATGTAGTACACTATGCCAAATCCTTTTTTCAATTTGAAAAACTCATCTCTCTCCTATACAGTATTTGGCATGCTTGTTTTCCAAGAGTGAGATTCAAACTTTTCAAAGCCTTCACATAAGGAACTTGCTTCTTTTTGCTCAAAAAATTAATGAATGATACGAATCCTTTGATTTAGAGAGAAGCTTTATTTTGTGGAGAATATTAAGAGATTTTACTATTGATATTTCCACATTAATATACATTATTTATCTCCACAGGGTGGCGAAAAAGAGAAAATTGCAAAGACTTACTGGGTGGCAGGAAGTGGGATTCACTATAATCAACAGCAGCAGGGGACTCTTTGAGGTTGTGTTGCAAGATATATTCAAGATTTTAGCAGAAAGAAAATAATTGCATTTAATATTGTGCTGGTGGGAAATAACATATGTTCAATCTTTTCCAGCTTTTACACTTACATTTAGATTTAGACTCTTGCCCTTTTGATGCAGAGATACTACTCCTTAAAATCTGGATTTATTGTTTTTTTAATTCTTATTTTTAACCACACTTATGCAGAGAACATCCTGTTATTAGCCAGCTAGATTTTTATGCTACTAGCAAATTTTACTTCAAAAATTTACAAAGGTTTCATGAACATACTCAGTGGACTAAATAAATAGCTCTATGTTCAATAAGCAAGCTATTGAACATAGAGCTATTTCCAAGACACAGTAAAGTTTCCAGCATTATTTTACTTTAGATACTTTTTTAATGTAAAAACCAGATTATATATTTTCTCGGCTGTTTGCTCAAAATTTCTTTCTTTTTCAAATCACTAAATTTCTTAGAAATTCAGAACTTCTTTAAAATGGATGTAGCTCTGTCTGTGTAAAGAGTAACTAATGTGTTGATGAAATATTTGCAGATAGCTAATACAAAAAAGCTGACAGTCATATAAAGGTTTTCCACACTTAAAGGGATTAAAAATTTGTGCATATGATAATTGAGCTTCAATTTTAGTTTATAGCTCATAAAAGCTCAGGAAATTAAAAGTAGCTGTCTAGTATAAGCTAACTGTGCAGAATTTCTTTATAATCAAATACATCCATCCATACATACAGAGAGGTATCACGATAGCACATTTCAATATTGCCTGGTTTGCCCATGAAGTAGAAGAGAAGCTAGCACTGGAGAAGTCTGTCCCTTTCTCCCTTTCTCTAGGCCTTAAAAAAGACCTAGAAACAATTAATTTAGGCTGGATATCAGTATTGTACAGACTAAGCCAGGTGAGATGAATTCCAATTTGCACAGTAATTGCAACTCTTGTCTAGTTTTACTGCTTATCTTTAGTCATTCCCTGCTTTGAGCTACTCCAGAATGGGTATCTTGGAGCAGATCATCATCTGTGCAAAGGCTAAAGGAACAGGCATCATTTAGGCCAATAGCATCAGCCTATTCCTTCCCTATGAATTTAGTTGCACACTTCAAGGAACCATATGAAATTATTTTTCAATGAAAATCTGTTAAATTTGGGGTTTTTTTCATAACCCTATTGATTTATTGATTTTCTCTGTAAATACAAACGGAATTCCATGTATATGTGTGTAAAAACACATCATGGATTTCTGGAATATTAAAGATGCCAGACTTGGACTTTATATTGACAAGGGCTTACAGGTGGCTACTGAGGGACTTAAACTGGGAGTTGTGAGTGGGAGGAGGAGGTGGGGGAAAACAATCTTCCATTCAAGAACAGTCTTCTTAAAAGTCATGTCAAGGCTAAACAGGCTGGCTCATTGGTAAAATGTAATAAATATATATGCATATACTTCACAAGCTGCAATTCCATGGTTACTTTACATGGCTTAACGACTGGCATGTACTTCTTTTACTTTTTAAAAAAATATATTTACTTTTCTGGCTCCACCCTCACTGCCAGCAGTAGCATTACATGGCTCCATGCTCTGTCAGCTGAAGCAACTGCTGTGGTTTTGGGGGGCAAGGAGAGGGGTCCTCTTGTGCTTTGGAAAAGTGCAACTACACAAAAAATAGCGCTGGCCCCAGAGGGAACAGCGGCAGGGAATGGGTGCTGGTGTGGAGATAAGAGCAGAGAAAAGGTGGAACTGCAGCCTGAGGGTGGGATCCGATCGCACCTCAAACCTACAAAGAATTCGGGTCATCAGAGCCTCATCCACCGACCAGGCTTTCCATTCTTTCCCTTGCCTCAGCACTAACACCCACACACGTGTGCAGGAGCCAGCTCAAGGAGGCTGCTCGTCTGTAAGCTAACCCCACCAAAGTGGAGAGAGAAAAAAAAAAGAACAACGAAACAAAAAAACTTTTCAGCCAGATCTGCTCCAAGGAGCAATTCACAGAAGGATCAGACAAGAGCCAGTGCCAGCACAGCGCAGAGGTGGAAACACAGAGCCAGAGCCAACAGAGGAGAGGACAAGGCAGCCCAAACTTAGATCAACTCCAGCTGTGATGGACCCAGAGCTGGAGCCAGCCTGACCGCTTAGATGCTTCCTAAAACCTCTGCACTTTCTCTAAAAACACTGAGATAGAATGAGTAAGTATACAGAGTTTAAATTGCCACGATACCAGAGAAATAAAATCAGGATTCTTACTTAAACACTGAGCGGGTCAAGAAGCAAGAAAAAAACCTCATGGTCTTAAAGGTATCTAGAAGAGTTTCTGTAGGGTGTAACAGGCCAGGAAAAATCCTGAGCTGCACAGATCACATTTGGGAGTAAATTTCTCCTTTCTAAGCCTTCATTGTGTAGATGAGAAGACAAGGTAGAGACCGTTTGAGAAGGATTGAAAAAGACTGAAAACAACAAGAGTAGGAGCTAGCATTTGGAAAATTATTAGTGTGGAAGACAGCACGTTTTTTCTCTGTGCAAATATCTAAATTCTGCCATCCCACACCTTTAAAACATGAATATTTTCTTACTTGAGGATATGTAAATTTTATAACAGATTTATCTGGCTAACATTTGTAAGGGTAAATACATACACATGATGAAGTGTTGGAAAAACTGAATTTATAAGAAAGGAGAAAAATACTTAAAAGATATGAAGTCCAGAACAAAAAAAATTGCTAATATTACACTCAGAGTGTAAATAAAGCAGACAAAGTCTAATATATTGACTACAGTAACAAGCAGCAAGAAAAAAGTCTCTGTAAAAGATCGATTTGGAAATTGCAGACAAAAGCTGCAAGGAAGCTACAAAGGATTGGTATGTTAATTCCTAAAAGGGAATAGGCTATTTGGAAGCACATAAATAAACAGATATTAGTTAGTAGGTTCAGCTTTCCCATTGAAGATTGCACCAGTTGGAAGGAAGATAAAATCTGTCACTTATTTTGGGGAAAACACCTAAAAAAATGTAGGAAAGTTTATATTGACCATATACTTGCCAAAAAGGCCCAGAAGGAAGAATTCTAGCAGACAACAAGGTGACACATGGACTGTTTCAGATATACATTGATTAGCAGGTAGGTCTTTAAGTGTAACTAGGAGAAATCAGCTTACAGATACATTTGTGCTCCCACTTCCTGTCTTCTGCTGATAATTTAGGTAATTAGTATTAATTATTAACAGACACAAAAAGAGATATCCAAATGTAAAGTAGTGTAGTCTAGGTATGTCAAAGGTTAACAAAAACACATTCTGGATGACAGCAGTGGAGAGCAGTATGGAAAGAGTGTAAAGGATACTTCAAGGGGAAAATACTGCAAATCAGAGGAATTCAAAGAAGAGAAAAGCAGGCAAAAGTGATTCACATGCAATCGACGCATTTTCAGATTTGGAAAATTATTGGATGACAGATTTCTAGAAATAAAAGTTTCTCAGAAATAAAAGTTTTATGTATCATGTCCTCTGGTCCCACATACAGCTATTGAGGAGAAGAAAGGTAAGGAACTTGATTTCAAAGTTTTGTTTACTGACCTGCCCTGTCTGAGATAATAAAAGCAAAGTTTGGTCAATCCATTTGGCTGTGTATTGATTTGCTTTTAGCAGCATTGCTCTGCTGTACTTTCTGTGTCCTTGAGCGAGCAGGAACAAACCTGAGAAGGGAGAAATGTGTGGCATGGGGAAAAACAGGATGGCATCCCTGAAGCTGGGAAAATGTAACATGGGCTTTTGTGATACAGCTGCAAAAACACCTGTAAATGCCATGTCTTTCTGCTCAGCTTTGCTTATACACATTTGGTAGCAAAACCCTCAAAACTGGGTTTTTGTTAGTCAAGCAGATCAAGTCAATTGAACTCAAACTGCCTGTAGGAGCACAGCTCAAGGATTCAATCATCCTTAGTGGATAGACTTAATTAGATCCAACCTCTGATTTAACATATTTCCTTAGGGAGTTTGTCAGAAATAACACATTTTTTGATTGTTATCAAAACAAGCAAACAAACCCCCCAAAAACCAAAACAAAAAACAACGAAGCAGAAGTTTCTTCTTAACAGTAGGCATATGAATAAGAATATAAGGACAACAGAATATCTTTCCCATGTGCATTAGTTTAACCTAGAGACTACAACTCTTGTCTAAGCCAGTCTCCACAGAGTGGAGTGCCCAGATTTTGACCAATATTCTCTTTAGTCAGTGTGTGTAGATGTACAACTGTGTACCTTTAGGGCAGCCTGGAACTGCTGTCGTCAGAGCAGATGATGCAGGCAGTGCTTTGGCAATCATCCCATGCTGTGTGCCACAGGGTTGTTCAATCCAGCATGCTTCCTCACAGTCCTGCCATCACAACAAATTATGATATAAACATAGGAAATTTTCAATAATACAGTTACGAACTAACCATCTTAATTTACTAGAGCACATATACTATTCCAAAGCTGTAACACATTTCTTACCTTGAAAGGTTATGACAAGTGGGCAGAAATCAGTGGTCTCCTTTTGTAATGAGTTCATGATATCAAACATCCTCTTTATTAAATGTTGGTCACTGGGAAAATTCATGGGTGATCAGTGATCTTTTAAAATCTGCTGGATCGTCATTCATCTCCTGCAATACCTTAAGAAATATGTCCTTGCCTGATTAGATGTTTTGGTATCATAAAAAGGAAATAATAAAACCACTCCAAAACACAGTGAATTTCAGATCTGCAAATGCATATCAGTACAGCAAAAATAAACTGCCTTATTTTATCAACTGCCTTATTTTGGGATTATAAAAGCTTTAAAGTAGTTAACCAACACACCAGGACCCTAGAAACTAAGGGGTTTGGGTTTTTTTTTTTAAGAACAGACTGAAGGCATCTCAACTCACCCAAAATCTTAGCTCTCCTGTGGGAAGACAGATAAAAGGTTAAATCCTTAGAGAACAAAGGGAAATCCAAAGAAATTCCTCCATCCTAAATTATCACCAGGATTACAAATCAACTAATTACAATGCAGGAATATGAACTGGGCTGCTTATAGTGCAGTGTGCAAATTTAAAACTGCTCTACACTGAAGGGGTTTTTTTTTATTCACACTGTCCTGGACCTGTCTTCCTGCACAATGATTAAAAGTACCTGCAAGTGTACATACACTCTGCATGTTTCTCAGGAATTATAGATATGAACATTTGAAATTAAGAATTATTAATTAAATTATAAATAGTTACATACTATATTTTGGTGTCTTACAATTTTAAATATACAGTACTTACCTATTTACACATTGAAAAGTTGTACTTTAAAATGGAAACAGTTATGGTTCCAATCTGCTACTCATAACATACAAAAATAACAGATATACATAATTCCAGTAGGCACTGTAATTTATTATTTTAGCCTTTACCAAGAAAAACATTTTCAAGCAATTTTTTTTGACCAGAAGTTTATGAACTAAAGTTGGAAAGGTGGTTCTATAGGCCAAGTAAACAATTTCACTATCAATGACTTTCTCCCTTGCTTCCAAGTCTCTGTTGCACACAGAGACTTCATTAAGGCAGATTGCAAAAAAAAAAAAAAAAAAAAAATTTGCAACAATATTTGCCTTTCATGTTGCAGCTTTAATTTTCTTCAGTATGTTATCACACACTTCCAAATAAGTAACCTTAGATTTAGAATCCCTTATTTTTTTCTCATCACCACCGAGACTTTAAAAATAATTGTTATTTTAATATGATAAATATTAATTTTACTGATAAAAATTAATTATATTGTTATCCTAAAACAACAAAGCCACCATCAAAGATAAAAATAGCCATTGTCTGCATGTTAATTTCATTACATATGTAAAAGATTGTTATCTCTGTTCAATTGCTCAACTGCTCAACAGCCAGAATTCATTTTTATCAGCCCAACAAAATAAATTCAGTCACTTTTAGCTGTGATACAGAATGACCAAAGAATAGAAAACCCAGCTAACAACTGCATTCCATTCCACCAGGCACTACTCACAGACAGAAGATCCACAGTAAAAGGCAGACTCTATCCTGGAAAGCCCAAAGTTTAACAGACAAGAGAAACAGAAAGCGTGAGGAAAGAACGTAGTGCCTAAATAAAGGTGTGGAATGTGGGGAAAAGAGAAGGTAAGAAAATGGCTACATGGTCACAGCCATTGTATTACACACATTTCCATTCCTACAGATAAATACATTTATAGATCTAGATATTGATATAGATATAAATGTATATTTATATGCATGAAGACATGCATGTAAATAGGAAGACACATACATACACAGAAGATACACACTGATGATTTTACTTCCTGAAGAAATCCAAACATTTGAAAAAAACAGAAAAACACCTTGCTTGACCTGTTAATGAGCTGCTAATTAAGACTTAGCAAAATGCATGCTCATAAATTTTACTGTAGACTTTTTTCTCAAGGAAAACCTTTGTCCAGTGGATTTCCAATCATACAAACTAAATATCTTTGTTCTATCTGAATAATAGGTATATCTTTTTGTGTAAGTGTTTTAACATTTATAATTAGAAAGCAAAAACAATTCACAGCTTTATAACAGAAGTGAAATTGGTGCCTATTATAAGTAAAGCTAATAGGAGCCAGCACAATAGCAAAAAAATTTGGTTTCTTCATGGTCTTTCTGACCATCTCTTCTATGCCAAACTGTGCAGTGCTCTCTTTTGTTGGCTGTTTCTCTAATCCTAATCCTTGCATCCATGACAGAGGACATGGGTTTTGTGGCAGTCAAAGCAAAACTGCTCAGCAGTACAAGATGTATGCTCAGACAAGGTCAAAACACTCATGGAAATAGGGAAATCAAAGCTCACTCCTAGATCCAGCACCACCCTTCAGCACGACTTCAAAGCCCCCCTGCTCGCCTTGGTGTTGTAATCTTTGAGCAACATCTCTGACCCACTTCAAACACACACAGGTATCACTGTTACAGTCACCAAGCTGCTGCTGGGGCCACAAAGTGATAGTTTGAAATAAAGGTAATAGTCTTTAGCAGAGATGCTAAACAAGAGAAGTGATGTATTCTGCTGAGCTCCAGAGAGATGTGCTAGCGCCACGAAAACCCTGAAAGAATCCTGCACCTGCTTAAATTCAGAACAATCTTACAACAAAAGGTAAGATTTTATTTTAGGTGCAACCCATCCTTTTTTTTTTCCTGCTGTATTTCTGCAAGCACACTTGCCCACCATTTTACTTTAACTATAACCAAATTACATGTTTTGTTGTTTTGTCCAGCAGAGACTTTGTCATTCTCATTGTTGCCCAAAGACACCAGCCAGAGCTATAAACAGCTCCAAATAAGTTCCCCTTACACAGCCTTGGACATGCTAAAAATTTACCTGCTAATGTGTGATCACACATGAATTGTGTTCAAATTTCGTTAGTCCTTAAACCAGAAAGTTTTCATTTATCCTGACAGAAACATGAGGAAATATAGATTTAAAACTTTATTTTAAAAAACCAAAAAGATGCATCACTTAAACACAGAACTAAATGTTTTGCATTTCCTAAATGTAATACATACCTAAATGTAATACATACTAAATGTATTTCCCAGTGGCAGTCAAGGAGAACACTCTGAATGCCCATTTAAAACAGAAAGCATATATGAAATATATACATGAAATATAATGGACAGACTTGTCAAACAGAAGATATATTATAACAGCAGATCCAGGACTGTTCCTTTTTTACTTTCACTAGTCCACAGTTCTCCTGATTTGCATTAACAAGACTGCTGCCACTGGTAAGTCTCTTTGCATTTGACATGAAAATTAACTGAAGACTAATTTTAGGAATATTATAAACATCCTTCTAGAAGTATATCACAGGTTTTTTCAATATGTAAAATTTTTTTCTCCTGAATACCAAGGAGAAAACAGACATTCATTATCTAAGTTCCTCTTTAAAAGTATAGCTCCCCCACATTTCTCAGTTTTAGGACAGCTGGCCATCAATAGGGAACAAAAGGCTGAAATTGTTACAATAATTGACAAGACACTGTGCAGACTCCCAAATGTTTTCTGGAATGGTTGTCTCCTAAATCAAGCATTAGAGCATTTCCCTGAGTTTATAATATGTATGATATCGACCAATTATTTGTTCATTACAGTAATTATCCTTCTCTTCTGTTTTCAAGTTCCTCTTTTCTTTCCGGTACACATTTGTGTCTATTCTCTTTCTTTTAACAGAGAATTAATTATAAGGGCTGTCGAAGAATATATGTTAAGGCTGTATGGTAAGAGATTATCCAATAAACACTGTTTTAAATGTCCCAGAATAAGTTACACAGATCACAAGGCACCCAAATAAATGTTTATTGCATTGAAACATTCAGCACGTTTAACACTGTCCACAGCAAACCAAAGTTGTCTGAACAGTAGAAAATGTAGAGAGCAGCCTGTATTGGTCCATTTCAAACACAACTGCTTAAGCAGCATGTCTCCACTGCTTCCAGAGTCACTAAGCAGAAATTCCTGGGAGACATCACTATCTTGGAAGAGCAGCATTGCCCATTATGACATGTTTTTCAAATCCCAACACTTAGTAGAGCCATATTGTCCCTTTAAAGCTAACTACATGCACCTTTCAAAAATATTAAAACACATCTTGTAACAGCCCACAGAGTGCTGCCAATAAACCACTGCTGTGTCGACACGTGCTGTACCTACAGAGAAACAGAGATACAAAACAAGGACTTGATTTACCCCACACACAAAAACCATCTGTCTCATAACTTCAGGGAAAACTCTGACCTCTCAAGTCCCTATGCCTTAACCACTTGACCAACACAGACAGCCACACACACTCCTTAGTAATTATTTCCTAAGAAATAAACGTGGCATAGTTGCAAAACTGTAGCATAGATAGACTGAAATAATTCTTCAGCTGCTTGTACTTGCAGGTATAAACAGTACACAGCTCATAATCCACCTGCAGTTTTCAGAAGGTTTTGATGTCAATGCTGTTCAAACACATCCTCTAAAATGTTGAGTCTATAATCCCTCAATATGTGTCAGATAAAGGATTTCTTATTGATTTGAGGTCAGGATTTCAGCATAATGAAACTCCTGCAAACTTAAGGCTTTTTATGTTGTTTCTTTTCCTTTGTCTGGCTACTCCCTTTCCACTTTTAAACACGCAATCTGTGATCCACGAGACTTAGGAAAAAATCCAAAACTGTTTTCCTTGTAATTCAGTACATCCAGATAAAACCATGCTAGAAGGTTATTATTGATGCCTTGTTTGCTCACGCTATACTCACAATCTATTATATGTAATCCCTGGATATTCTGAAGAATCATTGCTAGAATTAAAGAACCTTTGTTTGAACTTAAAGTTTTGGCGAGTGAAAGGCATCTGCTAATAGAAGACAAGCTTGGGGAAAAAACTACAGAAAACTGCAGAAAAACCTGCAGAAAACCACTACCAGTTTTGAAAACTAGCCACAAAAACAGCATTCAGCCTCAACAAATTGGTTCAGGTGCCTAAGGTTAATACTCACAGTGTTTTCCTGGGACATATCTTGCCCTCCTTAACAGTGTTGCATCATTAACTCATTAAGTTTATTTAAAAACCCATCTCCCTGTTTGCGTGATAGGCTGCAGCTAACAGTCTGTTTTGTAAACTGAGCAAGTTTATTCTTGGTCTGTGTTCATGCAATGCTGAAGATTTGTCTACATACAAAAGTTATGCCTAATTACACTGATTTAATTTAATCAGCTCAAGCCCTGTACTGTGATGAGATCACATGGTTGCTTTCTACATGTGAAGTTCCTCATTGGGGAAGATGGACACGGCCCTTCTACACTGCTAAAGTTGCATCCATGTCCTGGCTACACCTGCACAATTACTTAAATAAAACATAATGTGGACAAAGTATTTCTACTGCTCTAGAACCTGTGTTTCAAAGCTGAGACACATCTGAGAGTACATGGCCCCTAGAAATTTTGGTAAGAGATTTTACCAGGAATTGAAAAACTCCCTTTTTTTGATGCGTGTTATTTGAGAGCTGATGCAAATTTTCATATGTAATAGTTTCTGGTCTGAGTTCTGGCAGAACCAACTTCCTGAGCTTCTGTGGCATCCCAATAGCTGAGAAGGTGTTAAAGTTTTCACTGTGAACAATCCCTAACTTTAAATAGGATTCAGGATGCATTTCTATTTATTGCTTAGTAAACCGAAAAATTGAAGCTGCAAAGTCACCTGAGCTGACATAACCTAATAAATATTTGAAATTTTAAAAAGTGCTGAAAATATTTCAGGTTTTTTCAACTTAGGATAAGATTCTTTTCAGTAGATTGCAAAAGGGAATGGCTCGCTGTTAGATGGTAGCACTGAACTATAAAACAATAATAGTGAAACATCAATAATCTTAAATTTTATTAACAGAAATATCCAATAAGAATCTTAATCATTGATGACATTGCTATTTTTATAACTGAGCAGGAATCTCTATTCTAGGGCACTAGGAACTGAGGAAAAATAACATTTAAGTATTACAAATCCCTAGAATATGTACCTTTAATAACAGAATTTCAACAGATATGTTTTAATAAACAGATTGTTCTGTTAGCAGTGGAAATGTTCATAGTGTGGCTACAATGGGACTTGTGCTGCAAAGCAATCCTCTACTTCAATAGTATAAAAACAGTATTAACTCCACAGATATGATGACAGAAACATTCTAAATGCCAGCAGACTGTCAAAGCAGTATGTTATAGACTCTTGGGTTACCAGGGACAAGGTTATGGAACACCCTACATGAGTTTTCAGTGCTCAATAAATAACATTTGCATGTGGAAACATTTAGGTATAATATTCTTTCCTCACACCATTCCTGTAGATTCATAGAGACAAAAACACAACAAAAAGTGGGAGTTTTATATACATATATATGCAAATCACAGACTGCATGAAAAAGACTATGTGCTGTTACTCATGTATTATATAAAGATTATAGATGCATATTCCCTTATGAATTGAATATCATATGAAATTCAGTGTAAGATAATGAAAATACAGATGGAATGTCTAGGCTTCTCACTCAAATTACTGTTATGTTATTACTGTAAAGCAAAAATAGGCTGAAATGGCCAAACCTGTCTGCAACAGACACAGCTTTTTTAGCTGGATAGATGAAGCCCAAAAACTTTCATGTTATAAATCACTCCAGAAATAATGATGATTTATAGCTCCCTCTCAATAGTGCAGACAAGCACTACTCTGATCCAAACCCCTGGGATCAGGCAGGTGGCCTGACACACCCTCACTTCAGACCCTTTGCATCCACCCAAGCATCAGCACTGAAAGTTATTAGCAAGGCATAAAGCATTTGGAACTGCAGCATATTTACTATTGTCCGTACCTGAAATGTTGGTTTCAATATTTGGTGACTTTCTAAAGTTTTATTGAGGAACATTTGTTGGCTATTAAATCACTCCCCACCCAGTTGCTCTACAGAACAACACTGGACTCTCTTGAAGGCTTGGGTGGCCCAACAGTCTGTGGCTGCTCTCGGGCTTCCCTTCCGAGATATATTTACCTTACTCCTACCATTTCGTATGGAATTATTTGTTGGTTTCAGTGCCATTCCTTCCTCTGAGGCTGCACTTTCATCTCACTGAATTTTTATCTTTTAGATTCACTTCGCCTCTTCAAGGGGTAAAGAAATGGAGGAAATTATTCCAAATGTAATTTCCTACGCTTCCATCTCTTTGTGATTAGCAGGCACATTCTGAAAAGCACAATGATGGATTCCTTTGTATCGTGATTTCTCTGCAGATCTCACAAATAAGCAACAAAAAATTTCTCAGCTAATACCAGATTTCAGCTTAGATGGTCACAAATTAACCAGAGAAGGGTGTATGTTAGTTTAAACAAATTACTCACATTTTCCATTTTTGGTCTATAGCATAAGAAATTAGATAGTTAATTTTAAATGCAAAACTTTGTACAGCGTGCAAATCATGTCTGTATGTCAAACTGAAATAACAAACCTAATGAGGAATGTTAAAAAAGCAAGACCTATTAGTTTAAAGATACATGGAAGCAGCCAAAGATGACAAACATGCATAAAATTCAAAACATGATGGAAAAAGGAACAGGCACTGAACCACATAAATCAGTGTTTTGAATTCTATTTCTCTGTGGGTATAATTGTACCTTAGTTTCTTATAATGATTTATTGAGGTAAATAGTCTGTATGGTTTAACAGCTACAGCTTCAAAGTGTCAGGCACAGACTCTCCTTTATTCATGAGGCAGCTGAGTATTGGGATGTGAATCAGCTTCTGTATTCTGGGACTTGGCAAAGTTTGTTTTTAAGATCCTTATAAAGGATTCATGTTGATGCAGCTATTCAAATGTGAAAAACACTGTGCTGTAATGGATGAAATAGAAAAGCTTTACAGTAATTCTGGAGGAAAAAAGTAAAAACACTGAAATAAACCATTCAGAATTACCTTCAGGAAAAGAAAGGAACATCCCAGAGTTAATTTTAATACATTATATCGTTAGGGGAAACATAGAAAAAAGCTAATTTCTTGATGAAGCACAAAAGTGTGATGGGATTCCAGAATTTACTTCTAAGTTAAAATAAAATAAAGTACAAGAAAGAAATGGTAGACGTTTAAGCTGTGACATTCACATTTTGGGTTGATTGCCAAACCACACGTTCTATTGCTCTCAGACCAGGATAAACCAACCATTAACTAATCAAAAGAATCATTATCCATGAAAGCTATGATGGCATTTTAACAGTTCTTAATCTATTAATAAGAAAGAATAATTTGCAAAATATATTCCCTCTTCTGTTTACACTCACAGGGCCATTCTTAGCAGAAATTATATGTAGGCTCCCATGGTGTAGAAACCCTATGAAAGCCATGAAAATTCACTAAGCTTCCTTACGTCCCGTGCCAAGATATCCAGCAGGAACTTTGGTCGTTGCCAAGAAACACGTGTGCCTCAGATACAGAAGCTCTGCATGCACCGGTATTTCAGCATTCCTGGAGAGAAATGTGACCCCTTGATGCATACACTGGTTTGCTGGCATGCTCACATTCCTCCCCATCTGTCAGAGTGGCATGCTGCCTTCTCACAAGGTGGGATGCCAGTTCAGGAGCACAGGTGCCAACCAAATATAGGTTCGGACTAATACTCTGCGAAATGTGGCAAATGACATTTCACCTGCAAGAGGACCATCCTACCTGTGGCCCATGCCAAATTAGGATTGCATGCTTCATTAGCAAAGGGGGTCATCAGCTGAAAATCACAGGCAGAACCAGAAATGCTGGCTTTCTGGATAACATCTCCTAGCTGAGAGCCTGCAGCACCGAGGTTTAATTTACAATACGCCAAATTTTCCTAACATTGCAGCCATACAGCCCTTTGGAGCAAGACACAGCAGACCATGGACAGAGATCTGTTGAATTCATCCTCCCAGACTAATTTCTGACAAATTTCAAGATTCTTTAAAAAGGCACATGAATTAACAGTGGGGGAAAAGCATAAATAAAGATTTGTGTTTCCTCTAAGGGGGTTTCTAGCACCACAAAGAAAACCATCTTCATTATGACTGTCAAAAAAACCCAAACTAAAACTAAAACTATTTTCAACCAAATTGCTCATATAATTCTAAAATTCTTAAAGTCTATAAAATATTTTTATAAAGATTGAAATACAATATAAAAAGTCATTAGTTTCTAGTTTGAGAATTTATGTACACGGGAAAGTCATGAACAGCCATTACACAAAAATCATTCAACATGCAATGACAACACTGGAGAACATTAAAGGGTATTCCAATATCCTCAGAATGAAGTACAGTTTGAACCCTTTCATTAATAAAAATATTCCCCACTATATTAATCTAACAAGAAAAATTAAATATTCAGTTGATCAATAAACAGAATTGCCACAAAGTAGTGTTGGTTTTGCCTTCAAATTAGCACAGCCTACTTCATTTATGAATGTACAATTGAAAAATGAAGCATTGCTGGTCTGAAAAAATTACCAGCTTTCAGGAAACAATTCACTATCCTTTCTTTGGTAATTTACTATGATTTCTGTAATTTATTTATCCCAGGATGTACCTGATATATCATCAGCTTTAGGTGGTATTGTTAAACTGGCTATCCAAAAATGAGTCATATTATGCACTATTTAGCTATTTAATGCAATTCTGCATTATTTAGGCTATTCAGAAGGCACACCACTGCTATTCCCAAAAGACAAACTCAGAGCTATTAATTCTTACAAGCACAAAATTACAACTCAATACATTGAATTCTACAATTACAATTCAATACACTACGATGCAAAGTCCTGCCTCTGAGATGGAATAACCCCATGCAACAGTACAGGCTGGGGGCCAACTGGCTAGAAAGCCTATTTACAGGGAAAAAAAACCTGGAGGTCCCTGTGGACAAACTGAGCATGAGCCAGCAGTGAGCCCTGGCAGCAAAGGCAGCCAACAGCATCCCAGGCTGTTTTAAGAGAAGCACTGCCGGCAGGTTGAGGGACCTGGTAATTTCCCTCTTCCTGGCATTTGAGAGACTGCATCAGGAGTAATGGTCCAGCTCTGGTCTTCCCAGGACAAGACAGATACTGAAAGAGTGAAGCAAGACAACTGGGAGGCTGCAGTGTGATACACAAGATAGACAAGAAGCTGAGAGAGCCAGGCTTGCACAGCCTGGGGAAGAGCAGCTGAAGGTGAGAGCTTATTGCTGCCTGCAACAGCCTAACAAGAGGGTGTAGGGGAGATGGAACAGGCTCCTTGCAGAGGTGCACAGAGACATGACAAGAGGCAGTGGACACAATCTGAACTATTCAAATTCAATATAGGGAAAAAAAATTACCTTGAGGGTGGTCAAACACTGGGTTAGGTTGCCAAGAAACACTGTGGCACCAGCATCCTTGGACACAGTCCAGCTTGACTGGAGATGGCCCAGTGTAACCTGCTCTAATTGGACCTGCACTGAGCAAGAGGTAGGCCTGGATGGCCCCCGGGTGGTGCTTTCCCATCCACATATTTCTGTGAAATATGTGCTAGGATTTTGTACGATACACATCCCAGTTTTAACAACATACAGGAACATTTCAGAGTATCACACTCCAGGCAATCACTAAACTATTCAGGGCCAGCAACCACCCTTACACTTGCTTTTCTTGTCTTTTCCTTCAAACAAAGTCTTCAGTCTTTTGTATAGAACTTATTTCTAGTAAATTAACAGCATTAGACATGGCATTTATATTATGCTTTCCCACTTTGGATCCCAAATGCTTTAGAAATGATGCATTACTTAACATAGAAACAGGCTCCTGTTATGCCCCCAGCAAAACAGGGAAGGTGGCATAAAGTCAGTAGAACAGCATATTTTTCTTCTGGCACACTGTGCCTGTACGTCACAACCACTGTTCTAATGTAAAGGATTTTTGCCTGCCCACAATTCCATGACAGTCTCGGGCCTGTCATAAATACCACCACATTAAGTGGACACACTCTTTCATGCCTAGGTTAATTTATTTAAAATTTATTATTTCAGATTAATAAAAATATCCTGAAGCTTGGACTGCAAATTTCCATGCTCAAAGTCAAAATGTACATAAATTGCTACAATATTGCACCTGCAACTTACTGTCATTTATTATTAGAGTATGAATATCAAAATGGTAAAGTTTACTTTAGTACAGGCAGAGTGTACATTAGGTTCTTGGCAATGCTGCCATATAGTTTATAGTTTATTAACAGAGTGTAGACCTTGAAAAGATCACTACATTAATTTTAAAGGCTTGATGTAAGAAATAAGATGTTGGTATTAAACAGGTAAAAGAGAGTAATGAATTTCTCTTTTATTTTTGTGCTTCTTGCAGTCACTCAAAGCCAATAGACTGTGACTGAAACACAATTAATAACCCATGAGCCCAGTAGTGGGATAAAGCATATGTATTTGTATGTCCTTTGTAGAGTAGAGATCTTCCAGTAGCTAAGAGGAGCAAAAGTCAGCATTGCCAAGGAGACACCGTGCCTGCGTTTTAAGGAACACAAGTCACAGAACACATCCAAACTGGCTCAATAACAGGTAATAAGTGATACACATTTTAAGCAGATACTGTCAGGACACAAATTAATGAAACTGTTTTTGCAGCAGGAAAAATCTTTCTGATGCAGTGGCAGCAGACAGTATTGTGATATAGCCCTACCAGGGAGGTGCAGATATTGACAGGAAAAAATCGTCTTCTGCAGTCTTCAAAGGTTATTTGGACACTGGGTACATATGAAAAGTCTGTGTGCTCTACTGATGATGAAAGTTGAGGAGAAACATTTCTTTTCAAAAAGGACCCTGACTTGGGAGCTGTGCAGATACATCAGAGCTTTAGCTCTGGTTTTTTCACACCTTTAAAATATTTCTCTAAGGATCAAGTGAAACCAGCAGGATAAAGATACCTGGTGCTATTTCTTACTCCTTTCCACTGACCATTTCCACAAATGCTACTGCAGTCCCTAGGGAAAAGAAACTACTACAATCACACAGGGTTAGGAAGGAGAACAGAATCACAGTTTTTCCCATACCACTTACATTTCCTTCTAATTTATCTTTGTTCATCCAATAGAAGATTCAAAGCTGTTAGGAATAGAAACAGTTATATGACGAGACAAATTCTGTTTACACATATTTTTCAGCAGACTTCAAAAACTTTGGCTTACACAGCACTCTGAGACTCAAAAAAGGACAATGTTAATTTTGTTCAACCTTTCCAGCAGAGAGTTACTCACTAGAGTATGTTAAGCAGTGGTTTGTTCACACCATCTTCAAATTACTCCTAAGATAAATTCATTAAGACAAAAAGATAAAAATGCTAAGATTCTCTTTTCCCTAAATTATTTTGATTTACTACACATGGATGAAACAGTATACCAAAGGAAACAGAAGATACACCCAAGGAAGGATCTACAGTTTCCACTCTAAACAAACACAATTCATTTTGATAATACTGAAGACCTCCTCATTCAGACTCACAGTGGAATAATTGAACTTGGCAGATATTTCTGCAAAATGTCTTGTCTTTACTGAGGCTTTTATGTGCTAGCAGGCACAAAACCAAAAGAAGGAAAGAAGTGAGATATATAAAGCTGTATCTTCATTGCAATAAAAATGATTTTTACTCAGGTATGGTATTCTAGCACTGTATCCTGAACAGTGGTAAGTGAAGAGGCCTGGTCAGTTTAATACAATGTAAAATCTTAAGAAAGCAAACCTCTCTATTTCCTTATTTTGGGGTAGCTGGTTCACATCAACTCCAAGTAGGAGACTGATATAAAAACTACCTGGGAACTGTCTGCACTAGGACTGTACCAAAACAAAGCTTCTTAACATACTTTCTATGGCATAAAAAAAATGGGAATTTAAAAAAAATCTTTGTAGAAGCCTAATACATGCAGGGTTACTAGAAGCCTGCACAGACCTAGGTTCAAGGACATTAACTCTCCATTCTTTGTTTTCTTCCTTTGTTAAACTGGGGCAACAATACTTTTTTCTATGGTATTGCATAATGGCCTTTTCTGCTAGATCAGAAATAAAAGTAAGTGAAGACAGTCTTTGTATTGATGTGCTGTCTGTCTTGTTTATGATAGAAACTACTTTGGTTTTAGATGGGAAGCATTCTAAAAAAGCTTTTACAACAGGTTCAGAAATATAAAAGCCATTTCAGGATGAGGACCTCTCTATCTTTTATTTTGTTAGTTCTTGAAAGGGCTTTTTAAATGTTAACAGCTACGACTGCCTTCGCTCAACTGATGCTCCCTTGTCAGCAATCCTTCTGTTGACATCTCTTTCTTTGCTCTTAGCTTGTCTCTCCTTCTTCCCAACCCCTTAAAAGAAAACAAGAGGCTGGAATTGAACTTTTGGCAGACATAGAGCCACTAAAATGCATTGAATAAGTTTGCTGGCCAAGTCAGATTTCAGTAAAAGGGTTTCTTTGCTCGCTTTCAGTGATATACAGAATATTTTCCCCTCTTCCCTGTGGCACCCTCCATATATAGCAGTGACAACTACTAAGCAAAGCTGCTCAGAAAACAGGAAGCATTTCAGCTTAAATAGGTTGAAAGAGATGAAAAGGTAGGATAATGTTCTGTTTCAATTAGATATGAAATAAAGCTTTTTGTCTAAAAAAAATGTAATTTAAACTGTGCACTTAAAGTAGGTGCATGTGTACATATTTGGGTTTTTTCCAAGCTAAAAAAAAAGGGCATTCATTTCCTTGTTAAGCTTTCTCACAGACAGGTACTGGCAGCATTCCCTGCCTCATGGTGATAGCTACTTTGAGTATTAGAAGTTCATTAGTAACAATTAAACATTCTACAGCACTTGAGAAGAGGTTGATCCTGTTTTATAAGCCAGTGTCAGTGAGCATATTATAAATTACAGCAGTCCAATTACTCTACAGCTAATATTTAGCACTTATACCTTGCTTTGAACACACACTCTGCAACTGATAATTAATTCTTAATGCTGGCATGCAGATATATTATCCTAATTTCACAGATAAATCAGAAAAGCGAGATAATTTGCCAAAAGCCACTTAGTCTTGAGTGGAGTCAGAACCAACCAGGGGAAGATTCAACTCTGTATCCATGGCTTCCAAGCCAGGGCTGACCACTATCTTGGTCACTGTGAGATAGTTGTATTATTGCAGCTTAGTCAATCTCTGCATGGCAAAGACATCCTTACCACATTATTACTGTGACAAATTATTTGGCTGTCAGATCTGGTTCTACTTTCAGATCTACCCTACCTCTACAGAAAAAGCTAAAACCCAAATAAATAAAAAATTAATTGTGAAGAATTTATATCAAGGTCTTCACTCATGAAACTGCTTCCACAAGATCTAGTTAGGCCTCAACTTTCCCACTCCCATCCCTTTCCATGAAAGGAAATGAGATCTCATTATTTCAGTGAGTATCATTTCAGCAAGTTTCAGTTCATTTCCCTGCACTTCACCTTGTGCCACTCCATCTAATTGTTTTCACTTGATTCCAGAACTTCCTTTTTTCTTCCTTGACAAGGTTTTGTCTGCCAGAAAGTTCTTATAATGCAGCCTGCTGAGCTTCAAAACTTGGAAGCTTCTCATTCAAGTGATTCTTCTGGCATGTCCTTTAACAGAGCTGGTGTGCACCTACCCTGCACCCACATGGATGGCTCCCATCCTCAGACTGCAACTCACCACAGCAGCAGCAATATTTTGAAAAGTCTAAGGGGGTAATTGACCACGGCAGCAAATAATTCTGTCACCTTACTTGTCATTTCAGCTCATCTCACTGTTACCTCATTGCCTCTGTTAATGTCCAACAAGAAACCTCATTGCTCCTCCCTCGACACTTTTGTTTGAGGTTCTGTTTCTGCATCACAGCCAGTTTGGGCTTCACGACAAAACCTCACCTCCTGTGAACTGAATGTTAACTTCAGGACAGGGTCTTCAGAGAGACTATGCCAAAACAGTGGAAAACTCTCACAAATATTACCCAAAATCCTTATCTATTGTTTTGTTTGTATTCCAGAACAGCCTCAGAGATTGGAGAAGACGCATTTCTTCTTAGAAACTCAGTGTCCCTTCTTTTAAGAATAATGACATTTCTCTGTTGCTCAAAAGAATGCAGCAAATATAACACTGAATCCCAGCATGACAGGATTTTCAGAACTCTTTTCTTATCATTTATTAGTGTTACTGGAATTATATAAAGCTCATGAGTCACACATCCTCAGACATATCTGTAATATCTGCAGGAAGATAAGCAAAACCTTTACATAACCATTCTGCTACAAGAATCAACATTTTTGTTAGCATTCAGATGACTTCATTTTTAAGTGATCCCATGGGTGGATGTCTGCCATTTAATGTTTAGGATGTCTTTGTTTGGTAAGGTACCTCTTCCCTGCAAAACCAGAGCATTTTAAACAAGGGAGGAATAAACTAAGGGAGAAAAAAAATTTGTAAAAGCCTCTCACTAAAATATCAGCACCACATCATTATTCAAAATGTAAACAAAAACAAAATAACAAACCATTAGTCAGACATATAAACATTAGTTTATTTCAGCTGTCCCAAAAAAGACTTAACAATAAGCCACAACTAAGACTCAGTTATAATAGCTGATTTGAGCAGTCTTGTTTTTTACATGTTTTTTCCCAAAGACAAATTTCTCTGTTTGTCTCACAAGGGCAATATATCCACGAATTTAAAATTTCACACTTTCTTTTATTGAGATACAGATCTTTAAGCATAATAGTGCAGAAACACTAATAACAACTTAAATTTTAAAAAAAATAGAAAGAAACAGTTTCACTGGTATTAGATTACCACAATTCTTATTAAGTTAAACAGACAAAAAAGGCTGCTAGGTACTACTAAATAAGCAAAATTTTAATTTACAAAGTAATGTCATTTTCAGGGTTTGTTTTTTGTAGTTTTACTCCTCTTGTTAGAAGTAATTTTTAAATGCTAAAATTTAAATTAATTCATTACTACAGTCTCTATATAATAGTCTGTACATTTAAATACATTAAATGAGGTTAAAGATGCAAATATATGTTTCTCTCAAATTAATTATTGTTTCTGCTCATTTATCATTGTTAAACAAGAACCACAGAAGCTGTAGAAAGGAAATGCAACAACTGTGCCTTTCTGGTTGGTTTTGCACCAATCAAGCAAAGCAGTAATGCAAACCTGAAACAAAACATCAATATCCGAGTGCTTTTCTGTATAAACAGCCGTTGAAAATAATTATATTCTATATATCACATCACTGGACACAATCACATTTTGGACATAATCTACTCAAAAAAGATCTAGTTAAGGCACTAGCTTTAGCTCTTTGCAAAAAAAAAAAAAAAAAAAAAAAAAAAAATAAA
>VZRH01005339.1:1766446-1789829 GCA_013397555.1 Urocynchramus pylzowi | reverse complement strand
GGGCGGGCTGCGGCGGGGCTGAGGGGCCGCTGGGGGCGGGCGGGCGGGCGGGCGCAGTGAGCGTGTGCTCCCGCAGGGCTCCAGCAGCTGGGAGGCGGCGGACCTCGGCAACGAGGAGCGGAAGCAGAAGTTCCTGCGGCTGATGGGCGCCGCGAAGGTGAGGCCGCCGCGCTGCCCATGGCCCCCACGCGGGGCGGGCACAGGGACCGGGGCGCGGGGTTCTGCGGGGCGATCTGAGCGAAGCCACGACAACCCAGGGCTGCCGGGCTTCGCGGCTCTCCTCTAGGAGGATTTGGGTTTCACCGCTGTGGTGTCAGCAGCCGTGTTACACAAAACGGCGCTCGGAAGTTGTCGAGTCCTGCGCCGCGGCTTCATCCCCGCCCCACGCCTTAAATGCTTTCAGCCCAGCTCGTAAAATTACTTGTTGACGCTTCCGAGGGACAGGCCTTGTTACAAATTAACAAACCTACGTACTAGGTCTGTAAATTTCTCTGTCGCTGGAAAAACTTTTAAAAGAGTGGTTGCTTAAAGACTAAACCACTAAAGTAGTAAACCTAGGAAATATTTTTGAAGAGAAAATATGCTAAAACTATGTTTCTATTGCACTTGCTGCAAAAAATGCTGCAAGGCTGGTTAAATGTAGTAATGATTTTTTCACGTATAAAATATTGGTTTAGTATTGCACTTTTACTTATTTTCAAAAAACACCGTTTTTACCTGTAGTAACTTATCTTGCTTGAATACAGTAATTTTGTAAGCTAAAATAGCTAACTGTATATGTACATATATAAGAGGTGAAAGTTAGGACTTTGTAGGGGATAGGGATACAGTGCCCCATTGAAGCATCCCACTACCACTAATCTGAATGTCTGCTTGGGTACTTAATGCTGCTTGCTGTGTAATGCCAGTTCTTGCCTATTGGGACACATTTGCTAATGAGCAACTACTGAGCCAATAAATTAATCATCACCGTGAAGGTCTTACCTGACACTGTGACCAGTCTGAAAGTGGGATCATCGTAAGATGCGTGGCCTGAACTGTTGCAGCGTGTCAGAGAAAGGGTAAATGATCAGAACCTCAATACACATCTGTCTAGCATGGTGTAGTATAATTTTTGTATCAGTGGCAAGAAACAGAGTGACACAGAACCATCTCTGGGGTCTGGGAAGAGCAAAGAGTGTGTAGTTGTTGGGGTTTCTTATTCAGAAAATTCAGCAAAAGAAAGATGAAAGAAGTTCACCTAGAGGCAGCAGCTGTTAGCTAGGAAAACTTCCAGTCCTGCAGTTGGGTGGCAGGGTTTGACAGCAAACCTTTTCCATTCAAGATGTCCAGGGATGTTGGCAGAGCTGTCAGTGCACCCTAAAGTTCCAAAACAAACTGCCTTTTCTTTTAGAAAGAACATACTGGCCGCCTTGTTATCGGAGACCACAGATCAACCTCTCACTTCAGGACAGGTCAGTTTATCCAACAGCTGATACAAAGTTGGAAATCTAACCCTCATTTAGGAACATCCCAGTGCTCTGAGCTTGGTAGATATGGCAGGGAGGGATTTCAGGATTCGTGGCTGCAGCTGAAGATGGGTCAGGCTGTGGAGTTGTAGGAGTTCCTTATTTCTGTTAGATTACTGACAAATGCAAACTCTGACTGCACTCACTTGCCTTTTAAAGTCCAGTATGTGCCAGGATATTCAAACTAAATTGTACATAGAAAATAACAGGTAACCCTGACCTGGTTACCTATTGAATAGAAAGATCTCTGCCCTAAAGCAATGAGGTAAAAGCTGAAAAGGTCTGCAAGGTCATCTGCAAGATCAAGGTAATCAGCAATAATGTCTTGTAAGAACATGGTAACTCCTTATCATGCTTTCTTGGGAAGTCAAAGTACATGGCCCCAAGCTGGGTTGGACTGCACTGCCTCAGAGAAGCCTTGATAAAGCCTTGTGGAATAGCAGCTGTCACCATTCCAGAAAACTTTCCCTCATATTCCAGAAAACTTTCCCTGATGTGCTCCACTGATCATTTTTCATGTGATGCAAAATTATCTATGGCCTAAAATAAGCCTGAGGATTGGTTCCAGGGGCTGCTACTGTTAGCTTACAGAGACTGAGAATCACTCCTTCATACCTGAACTTCTAGAAAGGAAGTGATGCTTCTCCTTGAAGTCATACAGAATCAGCACTGGTTTGTTAATAGCAAGAAGTTAAAATGCTGGGGGTTTTAACATTTCTTTGTCCAACATACAGTTCTTGTCCTTTTACAATAACATACAGCTCTAATTTCCAAATGAGGAAGGCTGGATTTGCAATACAACCTTTTAGCTTCACAGAGATACAAATTTAAAGCTAGTATTGTAGGCTTCCTGGGGAGAATTAGAGATTCCTATCTTTTCCAAGTACATAATGTCCTTAACTATTTTAGACCACTTACTCAAGAAAATAAGACTATAGAAGTAGCTCATGAAAATTAGTTTTTTGCTAATTCCTAAGGATGGAAAAATGCAGAGCTGTAGTAACTGCTCCTTGTAATTTGGGATGCATGGAACAGTTTCAGATACAGCTCCATAAACGAGAGTGGGGCTATTATCCCAAGGCGTGATGCTATATCCGAGGGATGATTTCATCACAGTAATCCTGTGTTATGTACTGAAGGTCACAAAGTTTCTCCTTGCTGAGGCATGTTGCAGCATTGGCTGGAAGCACAGAGAACTCACACTGATGACATTTACCTTGTTCTGTAGAACATAACACTGCCTAGTGCAGCTCTGGAATGCATCAGGTCTCAGGAACTTGCCAGCCCTCTTTGTATCAAAGCTTGCACACTTGGTACTGTTGCTTTAAAGTCTGATGGTTTGTATGCAGTAATTCTGGGTCCTAGTTTAGAATGCTTGCATTTAAACTTCTTGCCTTTGAAAATGTGACTTCCTGTAATTTGGTGTCTTTGTTAATTTGAATAACCATAACCAAAGTACCCTGGACAATGCAGGGGAAGAAGACAAGAAAATGAACGAGGAGTTGGAGTCTCAGTACCAGCAGAGCATGGACAGCACCATGTCGGGGCGGAACCGGCGCCACTGCGGGCTCGGGTTCAGTGAGGTACTGAGTGCATCTCTGAATGATGTGGCTTTCACTTCACTAAGGCAAGCTGGTACTGGGTTTAAAAATCCAAGCAGACTTCCATGGTTCGGGTTAAAGGACAAACTTTGGCTGCTGTTTGTGTACACTGTGGTGGTCATTTAGGTGCTCATAAATGATCGATGCTTCTCGTTGTTCTGAGAGGTGAAGACTTTTGCTCCGGAGCAGTTAAGACTGATTAGGGCACAAAGTGACAAATATATTAAATCAGGGTGTTGCTAAGGAGTACATAAGTAGGCAGGATAACCATCTGCATTGCTGTTAGCAGTATCATTGGATTACTTCAGCATTCTTCATGCCTCAGTTCGCTAAGTGTCCTTTCAGAGATCAGTCACAAATTTGAATTCTTGATTGTCTAGCCTTCAGTTCCATTGTGTCACACTCTGTGACAAATATTCCAGTGTCAATACTGGAATTACTGAACTGATGTGATCTGGAACTTCAGACTCACTGAATGGTGTCTTTTGGATTTCTGCTGTAACTAAATAAACCAGTAGCTGATGAATCCATGCATGTCACATCTGGCATGATTAACCCTTTCAGGGAGTTGCTTTCTGTCTAATAATTTGTGTCTTACAGACCTCTGTTTAGCAACATGGCCCATTTTAGTAGCAGAATGAAAGGAGCCATTAAGTGAAACAATCTCACTGGGAAATTTTAAAGGCTGCAGTGGATTTGCCAGGAAATAATACTTTATCTCTCTCATAATCTGAACTTACAGTTTCAGGAAGATGAGCAAGAAGAGGAGGCAGCTGGACACTCCTCTGATGAGAGTTCAGAGGATTCTGAAAGTGGCTCTGATTCAGAGCAAGAGGAGTCTGCAGAGGAGCTACAAGCTACTGAAAAACATGATGAAGCTGAGGTTCCAGAAAACAAAAAAGAAGCAAAAAGCAACTATAAAATGATGTTTGTGAAAGCCAGTGGTTCATAACTGCAGATATAACAGCTTTGTATTTAAAGTACAGTAAGCCTTATTGTTACAGTGCAAAGTGGAGGACTGCTACAGCACAGATCTTTGTATTTTGATTTTAAAAAGACCCTCTTAGATGACAAAAAGTAGTATTTGCTTTCTGTTGCCATGGATAACATTTTTATGGGCGCAGTGATATTACTGGTTTTTGTAAAGTGTATAAAATCCTGGATGGAGAAATAAATTTGTTTTGTTCCTGCCCAATCTTTACAATGTTATCTGAACTATCCCTTCCCTTATTCCATGCCAGATAAGAAAGCTTCATGTTAGTGGTTTATTCAGTTAGTACCCCAGTCTTGAATTTTTGACTATTAAGATTACATGTGAATTACGTGATGTTGCATTAGTTGTAAAATACCAATATCAGCATTATTCTGTGATGTACTAGAGCTTTAAACAATGATTTTGTCTATAGATGCTAATGTTGGCAGGGCTGAGGAGAAATTGCTCACTTTAGTGACAGCATTGATCACTGTATCCACCTGAAGTCCTACAGCAGTTGCATAGAGAATATGTTTTAGAAAAGTGTAATACAGCAGAAGGCTCTAATTGCTTCTTTGGCTTTCTAACGAGGGGGAGGAGCTGTAGTTGTTTCTACCTTTCAGTAGAAAAGAGTGATTTTTTGAATTACTGGTTCCTGGCTAGAGCACTGAGCTGTTATTAAAAATAACACCTCCCAGAGAAACCAGTTTACTTTGAAAGAGAAAGTATACTTTGATAATGAAAAGGATATACAAATAATTTTAGCTTTTTTAAAATATAGAATAAAGAGTAAAGTATGCGAGCCCTTCTTCCTTTTCTCCCTGCACATGCATCACTTGGAGGTCTGAGTCAATTGGCACAAGGCTGTACCTGTCAAGTCAAGCTGATATGCCTAGAAAGCCAGGAGTTCAGCAGCTCCTCCCAGCAAGAATTAAACACATCCATTCCTCTGCAAAGTCATTGCATTCATGTAATGAATGAAATATCAGAGCTTTTTAGACTTTTTTTCCTCTTAGTATGTCAGACAGATCACCTGCCTCTCGTGGCTGGGAGAACAGGACATCTGCCCTGTACCTCTAGTACCTCCACAGCAGTGTTCAGGGGACACTCCGGGTGCTCCTGGAGACTCTGTGTGCAATTCCTGGTGTGCAGACATTTCCGAGCCAGTCGGCTGAAGGAAAGCAGCAGTTTGTACTATCATTGCCTAGTTGAATGTAAACATTGCAGCATCAGCTATTGGGGGAGGACTTGGAATAAGTATGGAAAATAAAAGTAATATTGTAAATAGAAACTGAGTGTAGATTTTGATTACTGTGTTTTACTACATCTGCATTTAATACAAACTCTTCCACTCATTCCATCTCAAGAACAATGTTCCAGCAACCACCAATGGTCAATCATTTGTACTTGATTTGTGTAGATTTTTTTGTTTTCCCAATACTACAGGCTTCTAATACATAGGGAAAACATTTAAGTAGCTTGTGCATTGTGACGAGACAAAACCTCACCATGACAGGAAAGCTGCTCTGTCTCTAGGAAAGAGAGTGAGATGCCTCCCTAAGAGATCAGCTGATTACTTTCCTAATAGACCACTCCAACTTTTCCTGGTTAGACACTCAAGCTGAACTCAAACCAGTATTTCACTGTTGAAATCCTTTAGCTGTGGCTGCCTCTCGCCTCTGCCTTCTCTGTCCCAGCAGCGCTGCTCTCTGAGCTCTCCCAGCAGCATGCAGCCATGCAGAGATTCACAGTGGGACCCAGGAAAAGCAGATCCAGCTGGCCAGCCCTGCACAGCTCTCTACTGACAGACAAAATGAGGGGCTCTTCCACTCAGCCTCTTGCCTCCCTGATTAGGCCATCAGTTTCAGTTATAAATAAATAGAACACACAAAAATAAAAAAGTAAACTGAAATTAGATTATTCTAGATACAGCTGTGACCGGGAAGAAAAAAGAAAAAAATCAGCAGAACTTCCATCCCCCAAAAGTAAAACACCAAATATGAACATCTGATGAGATTTGGGGTAACATCTGTGATGCTGACCTAAGACTCACCTACTAAAATTAGGAAGAGTTATTCCACACAGTTTTGTCTGTTTCTGCCTAACATGAACATTCTAAGAACTTGCAGACTGATCTATGAAGCAGCATAAACTTCTCCCTATGTACCATGAAAGGCTGACTTAGCTCAGTTTGTGCAGTGAATGTTTCAAGTCGGGAGTCAGTTTTAGCAGCATTTGTTACAACAGTATCAGTAGTAGTGGCACGCATGGGAGCAGGATGGGTTCAGCTCATTGCAGACAGGGAGCACAGGAAAAACCAAAGTCCGTGTCTTGGTTGACTCCAGCCAGCCCTTTGCTTTTTCACACTGGTATGGAAGGAGCTGCCAGAGGTGACAGCAGAACACATCATAAGCAGACAAAGACTAATAAGAAAGGCAAGTGCATTTGTCTATTAAAACAAGACTTGTCCACTGAAAGGAAACTCAAAGCCCAGTTAATTTCCATCTCAATAGAAAGGCAGAAGTCTGGTTGCTCTCCTACACCTCAGGGAAGGACTGAAGTTAGGCCACAGAGGGTTGTCACAGAATAACCATCACATCTGCTAAGTTTTCATCTGTTTCTAAACCACACTGAAAATTTGCTTACACAAACAGCAATACCAGGTGCATTCTCAGCACTTGGCTTTGGAAGACTGAAAACACCTGAACGAGGTCAAATGCACTGGTGTGCCTGTTCCCCTTCCATTTGCCCTGGAACCAGGAGCCCCTCCAGGTGAGCTCCACCACAGCCCCAGTGCCCACAGGTCAGGCAGTCACCACAGAGGGTGCTTCTAAGCCAGGTAAAAGGGGATTCTCAAGATCCAGGTAAAAAGGGATTCTCAAGATCCTACAGGAATTCTCCGAGGCCAAGGAAACCAGATCTGTAAGTTGCCCTGTAGTTTCTTGCAACTGCTTTGCAGTTTACTCTCCCTTTCTTCCTGAAGAGGAGGCTGACAACTTGATTCCTGAAAGCACAATTTATAGGCCAGCTTCAAAGCTATAGGTCCCTCTAAGGCTCTGGTTGGGGAATTCACATCAAAGATGATGTGCACATGTTGTGCTGATGCCAGAGAGGACGGTTGGTATAAATCTCTGTGGATTTGCTACAGTCCCCAGTACAGGGATTAAATTATGCACTGAAGCTGCCTCTGTAAACTGCAGGAGACAAAGAGAATAAGTGGCAGTGCAATATCTCATAATCAAAGCCTGGCACGGCTCTTTGCATCAGTCTCTTGGAAGCTGTCAGGGGATTAAGAGAAGGGACATGTGTCAAGGTACCCTCAACTGAAGGGACAGAGCAAAAGTTGGTTTTGTTTGCTTTTAAGCCTGTCACCTCTGCACTTTTTCTGAGAAAAATATCTTAGTGCAAGAGGTGTACAGCATCGTGATGGGAGGTGAGTTTCCTTAGTTTTTGCACAGCATTAAAGAAACACAATACTTGGTGATGTAACCCAAGCTGAGTTAATTTTGATATGCAGGTGCAGAAAGAGCTCACACTTACAGTTTGTGCTATTATCTATCTGAACCCTGTACCATTTATGGTGGCCATATGAGGATCCAGGGGAGAAAAATTAAAAGGGAAGACTGAAAAGAACTTTAGATGCTGTCTAGGAACAAAACACAGCAACTGGCAATAGGAAAGACAACTGTCCTGCTACCAAAACACTACCCTGAAATCATAATTGATTCTCCTTCATCCACTACTACCATCAACATCCCACTCCCTTGTTTAACTCTTTCACAAGGTATTTTTTGTACTGTGACATGAAACATTCTCATTTCCCAGCTATTCCTTCTTTCTGCACTACAATTTAGGCCAAGTCCTTTCATTGAAGCATTTTGCTGCTGCCAAAGTCTAAGTATTTGAGCTCTTTGCATCTTTTTACTACCTCTCATTTCCCACGACCAGGCTGCTCTCCACCCTCACCTTCAGCCTCTTACTCACACCTTGCTTGCAGATACATCTCTGCCATTATTTTCTACAATCTCACTACTCACCTTTGATTTCTTAATCTCTTCCTTCTTTTAGTGCTTCCTTATGCTACAGCTCTTGGTAAGAGGATTCAAGAAAACATCATTGTCCTTCAAGTTTACATCTGGTAACACAATTTCACCAACAGCCGCTTCAAAAATGCAAATTCTGTTTTCTTTGGAGGCTGTTTTCCACTATCTGTAAGGCAACCAGGAGCACTGACATGTAAATAACAAGTCAACAGTGCTCAAATGTGCATATGCTTTCTATATGCACTTACTTTTTACACAGATTCAATACTTTCTGGTTTTATTTACTTTATAATTAGCACTTGAAGTTATTCCACCATCTCCCAGCAATTTCACGGCAGCTTTTATAATCTTACCTCCCTCCTACATTTACCTGTAGTTTAACATTCCAAGTGTGGTTGTTGCACAGGATACCTCAACAGACTTGTATTAAAAATGCTCTTTAAAATTCCAGAGCTTTGAACTAAAGAAATATCTCAAGAAGTTTTCATGGAAAGTTCATTGCGGTTGGTTCAATTCAGCTGCAGTTAGATGCACCTTTTCAAATAATGGGAAGAAAAAAATGTAAAGGGGTCAGACCCAATCAATACAGTTGTTCAAACAGAATTTCAGGCACTGTGATGTGGGGATTTTTTGTGCTCTTTCTTTGTACTGCTCCACTATGAAGAAAGGTTGCTTTTGCTAGTAGAGCAATAAAAATCTTAGCCTTTTGAATACAGCCAAATAACCAATGGGAATCTTAACCAGGTGTGGAAAATATAGCAATTTTTTCATGTTTTTCTTGTGCATGGCTTTGTTCTTTTTATAACCACGCACTACACGGGCACACAGACACACACAGCACGAGCAAACACTTTAAAATATCCACAGGCAGACATAAATCAGAGGGGTAACATCACATCCTGCCTTCTGCATCTTCTAAGTTTTGACACTAGGTAAATCTGGTCTTTCCTTCACAGAACATCCAGAAGTTAATTGCTAAGACACCTGGGAAATAGGTGGTTTCCTAGAGGGGAACAAATGCTGATATAAAGAACATACACATGTATTTAAAGATCTGGAAGTCAGAGGAGTAAATGGTGCAGGGAGAAAAACAATGGTGTGTAGTACCAGAATAGGTTGGGAGTGCTCTGCCTTCTCAGAACACCAACCCCTCCCTCCAAAGGCTTTGGGGTACCCAAAACCACCCTGATGGGCTTTAAGAGCTTTTTGAAATAGCAGCACACAAGTTTAATAGCATCCTTCAGTAGCTTTTCCTTCCACACCTAAGATACTTCCCAGAAGAGAATGTCTCAGTAGTTTCCTGAAAAACCTTTGCATCTACTTCTGGTGAGTTTTGTTTTTGAGAGGCTTGTTGGTTGTGGTGGTGGTGTATTTTTTTCTTCCCAAGTGTTCCAAAACAGCCTGGATGTCTCTAAGTACTGCTTACCTGGCACTGTCCTTTAAAACAAACAGCATAATACAGATACACAAAGACAAACAGTGCTCTATAGCTCAGCAGGATTCTTTGCAGCCCAGAAATCACACAAACTTAAAAATAATAGTGAAAAACAGGGGTGGGGGCTGTTGTGCAAGTCCAAAAAGATGAAAGAGGTGCCACTTATGACTATCAGGCTGTTAATAATTTTTTTCTAGTTTTAATATTAGAAAGTAGCTTGTAACACCATGAAAAGAGCATGTAGATTAAAAGAAACAGAACTGAAAAAGAAAATTGACCCAAACCAAACACTCCTTGCATAAGAAAACTAGTCATTACTATTTAAAAGCTACACCTATTCTTACAAAAGATGGTTACTAAGAACAGCATTTCACATATTCAGCAAAAAGTTTTGGAAGAAAAATTATCATTTTTTCATTATTATTTTTCCCAATCATTTTTTCCCAAATTAACTACAGACACGACCAAAATCTTTCAATCAAGGCTGTTTTTATTGAAAATGTTAATGATGTAACTGTTTAGGTCAAAATCCTCCTCTTCCACACAAGCTTGAATGAGCAGATTTTGTGTGTGAAATCAAAGGAAAGAGAATGAACATCTGTCCCCTCCTGCAGAGCAGCACTGCCTGTGCTCCTTCCCCTTCATCGCTTTGTTGTGCCCCACAAAAGCAGGATGAGCGCATCCTAAAGCAGCTCAGCTCCCAATTTCTGCCACTCACATCCAAAAGCCAAGGACTCACAGCCTCAAACATTCACCCTCGAGTTCATGCAGTCAACACTAAGCCACATAGACACTTTCAATTGTTTTTTTCAGAAGAATTCAACATCTCCAGTGCTCTCCATCAACTTGGGTGTCTTTTAAGGGAATTACTGGAAAATCAAGCGCTGCCAGTGGGCTGCAGCTTTACCAGTGTCCACCACTGTCCTAGGTTAGAGTACAAAGATTTATTCTATTCCCATCCTCAAGAGCTGCTGAAATCAGGAAGGGCATTGTTCCTCCTCATCTCCTGTTAATGGGCCCACCAATGCCTTGGCCATGACTCAGAGGTAAGTCCCTCCAGGAGCCATTTCTGTTTAATGGGCAATCAAGGACCCACCTCATGACTCACAGCCCATGGTGAGATGCTCAACCCAGGGAAGAGGAGCTAAGCATCCCCACCTGGATATAATCTGGGTTTTGGGACAGAACAAGCAGCCTTTCCACTGGATTCCCAGAGGAACAGCAGCCTTTTCCACTGGATCTTCAGAGGAAGACTACAGCCTTCTACAGAATCACTGCTCCAACAGAACCACATCTGCCACTCCAGGAGAAGTGCAGCCACCATTCTAACTGGACTGCTACCAACACCCTGACCAACAGGGGGTCAGGCTGTATTCTGACTCTGTCAGGGGTTTTTCTTTTGTATCATTGCATGTATTTTGGTTTTTTTCCCTTTTCCTAATAAATTGTATTTCTGACTTGAAGTCTGTCACTGGTTCAAATCAGAACAGCCACCTTCCCCTCAGCCAACACCCCACTCTTGCTATTCAAGAATACAGATTTCATCAATTGCTTAGAAAACATTTCTAAAAACAAAACAAAAAAAATCAACTAATAATAATCATCATCAAAATGTAGTATTGGTGTAGAGAGAGCCTGATTCAAATCCCTGTACAATAAGTGCAAAACTGGGGAACTTCAATGGAATTTGAACTAAAGAAGAGCAAAATGTGATAAAAGCACAAATGACTCTGGATTTCCAACTAGATGGACACTGATAAGAGAGCAGATAAGACAGAGGCAATAGGAGGCAGTTATGTTAATACTTTAATCTGTACATATACCATTTTCCAAACTGTTACATTTTATTTAAATTAATGTTTTCTTGCAAAATATTCATTTATGCTTTCAAAACTTTTTTATAAAGGCAAAAATAAATCATTATTTTGGCAAAAGGTTTTGAAGTTGATACTGGCAGTATTGAGGTAAAATAGATTGCATTAGCTAAATATATACTTTTAAGAATATTTCTGAGTATAGTGTTAATATAATATGATTTGTCTTAAAGTCTGAAACACAAAGGTCAATTCCAAGGGGTTTTTAGCTACTACTTGAATACAGGGAATAAACAAGTCAGTGGTTTCACAAAATACTGCAGAAGTATTTCTCAGTTATTTCTCATCCAGAGCTGAACTCAGCTACTAATTACATAACATTGGGAAATTTTTGCATGTCTTGCATTCGATGCATACACAGGTTTTTTAAAGTATAGTTGCAGCAATACATTTAGTCTTATTTTCTCCTTATTTTAACCAGCTCACCCTTTGCCCATGTGTAAGTACAGCACAGAATTTCAAAGTTTGGCAAAGATAAGCACCAGGTGAACATACACAGGAAATTAGCAGGTGCCACATTCCATCAGTTTTTAAGATAAATACTGTTTTTAGGACAAATACTAGTCAGTACATCATATTGTAATGTCTATTGAAAAAAAACAGAAGAAAAATACGTACTTACTAGCCAAATGACACATTGTAATTTTTTATTGCTTATTTCACATATTTTAATTAAAAATCATCTTCTTTCACATCTCATCTTCCAAAAAAAAAAATAAAAATTGTTAGCTGTTTGTTACAGAGGGGGCAGCACTACTGTCAAGGGCAACCTAACAAACTGTGGATTGACACCAGCAAGTTATTCATCTGAGACCAGAAAAAAAAGGGAGTTAAAACTGGCTTTTGTTATGGCTTTCTTGGGAAATGTCAGCTATTTCAGTGGTTACTAATATTTAAAAATTCAAGCTAACAGTTCTTGTAATGGATTATTTAATGGGCAAAAGGGTGGGTGATTAACTCTACAAAAATATTCAATCTGAAACACCCTTTCACCAAACCAGTCACCCATGGTAGCTCTATCCATACCCTATGAATGTGCTTCTAGGTTTGTTCAAATTTGCAGGGATTTTTTCACAAAACTTTGTGATGTGCATCTGAGCCTGAGGGGGAAGTAACAGCATCTTTTAGTATCTAGGCAAGAAGTGTCTTTTAAAATGAATTCAGCCCTTGATTAAAAAAAAAAAAACCTAAAATACATCATTCTAAAAATACACTGTCAGTATTTTACAGAGCTTATTAAAAGTGCCGTTTATTCGTATAAAAAGTGTGAACTAAACTGAAGTAAATAAAAAATGATCTGCAGTTCTCTTCATTTTCATAGAAAATCCCTCTATCATTCTCTGAATGCCTTTCCAGAAGAAGGTGTCACCAGCCAACAAGTATCTCCACAGAAACCTGGAAAAGAATCTCCTCTGTCTTCCACGCGATGTCACAAAGTGGGATTTGCCTCCAGTCTCACGTCAGTGTTCACTTACTGCTTTGGCTGGTGTGAAGGAAAATAAAACATGGTTAAATATTGAAGGGAGTCAACCAATGCCAAGCAGTAAGAAACCGCTGGGAACTTTTTATTTTAAAGCCTTTTGCAGTTTGACAGATTCATACAATTCAACAGACACGTTAAGCCAACAATTATCTCATGATGCCACTGATGCTCAAGCTCCTGTGTCCCAGGACATCACAACTACTTTCTTTTTCTGAAGAAAACCTAACTTTATATAAATATATATCTGTAACTGTATATCTATGTGTATATATTTATACAGACATGTGCTAGACATGTTTTTAAGTCAGTCTGGAATCACAGAATGGTTGGGGTAGGAAGGGACCTCTCAAGGTCAGCCCCAGCCCCCTGCTCGAGTCTCTGGCACTGTGCAATTATTTGAGTTACTCAAGCAACCCTCTTTACTACTTTGTCTCTGCTTTATCTTCTTGCTCAATTTCAGGCAATAAAATTAAGCCAAAGAAAATCAGAAAGGTAAGAATAATATAAAAGGAAAATATGGATGCATAGCAAGTGTCTTAACTAGGGGCACACTCAGCAGTTGCATACAATATTTACACCTTTTCCTACTACTTCCAATTTCAAAAAGGGAAATCTCTGCAAATCCTGCTAAGAAGAGACACAAAAACATATGTTTCTTTGTAAGGGCAACAAAATTTATGCAATTTTAATACATGAAGTGGCAAAATAACCTAACCAGAGACAAACCCAGTCTTCCGTTAACATGATCCAATGAAAGGCATGATCAAAGTCAAACATAACATTGCAGAATTAGTTACAAAGGGCCAAATTTTCAGCTCACCTCAGCTAAGACTCTGATGCCAGCTCATGTGTAGGATACCAGCCCACACAGGAAGCCCCTGCTTGTACAAGGGTGCACTTTGGATTCTCTCTTTGCACGCCCTGAGCAGCCACCAGAGTACAGAAGGCTGCTGAAAACCTGGCCCCCTGTTACCCAGAGCACAGATGTCTCCTCCCTTCACCACAGTAGGTCTGAGGAAGCACCTCACCTGCAGAGCGACAGCACTTAACTGAAGACTTCACCAGCCCACGTGTTAGCTCATTAGAAGCAATATTTACAAGGACAAAAGGTTCCTGAAAAAGGAGCTGCATGCTTTCATTCGGATGGAATCTTGGTTTAGTAAAGAAGTTAAAATTTAGCAAGCCACAGCACAGGCACAATGGCAAATCAGACATGCCGAGAGCAGTTAGTTCTTACTTGGAAGGTGTTTAAACAAATGTGTAGTGAAATCCATTGCTTAAGGGGGAGTGAGGTGGCTGTGGTACAGAAGGTGAGGGTGCTTTGGGTGGATAGGTCAACTGCTGAGCTAGAAGGGATCACACACAGGAATTAGGCTGCACAATCAAACATTCACATCATAAACGGAGTCACCTTAATTTTCTACCACCCGATTAGCAATGAATGAGGTGCTACACCATTTTAGCCACATGGAACACAAGGTAAACAACATTTCTACCTGCTGCTTTTTTCTACTCCTTGCATAAATTAAACAAATAAAGATTCCTATTTGCATGAGAATATGGACAACCTATCTTAAGATGAAATTTCACTGGAACATTATGAAGGCACATAACAGTGACATACTCTCATCAGCCCTGCTTTTAAAGCTTTTGAAGCTCTGGACCAGCACCTGTATTTGCTAATTCCATTTCCAGACTTCACTGAGGCTGTACAGGTTTTCAGCATTTCCTTTGTTATATGCCAGTGAGCAAAAACCAGAATAATATATAGAAAAATAATGTTTACAAAATTACATATATGTATGACATTTTGCTTAGTGCAGTGTATGTTTCAGTAAATACATTTTCTTATCTCAGCTTGAAAATACAGGAGAAAGAATACAACAATTAAAACTATCTTTGCTTATAAACCAGAGTAATGGTATAGTATTGGAGGATGATAATCATAAAATTGAAGCAATTGAAATTTGATCTAAAATTCTGCTTTTATGTTTTGGAGGGCCAAAGCACACAACATAGGAAACAACTTCTTAACACTCTTGTATTTGACCTTTATCTTCCAGATTCTTGGCATGATTTCCACTCAAAAGGTTGATTTCTTATTAGGAACAGAGGAAACTCTAAAATGCTAAGATCAGATAAATGTACAACTTATCTTAAAAGATTTATATTATCATAGTATCCTAACATAACTGCTCACCCCTGAAAAATGGGCAAAGTTAAGCTTCACAGTCTTTTTCATAAACAAATCTTTGTAAAACTATCTACATAATTAGTTTGGGATTTTCAGATGTGGTCTGCTTCATCACCAACAAGCAAACAATAACCCATACTTCAAAAATCAAACTACAAAAATAACGTGAAGGAATCTGTAATATGAAACTAAATGAGAATGTAAAATCAGCTGTGCAAAGTGTCAAATGCTTTTCTTTCTAATCATCTTAGTTCACCAGAAAATAGGCCATAACTGAAAAACCTGAACTCTTTTCTAGTTTGTAGATTTTCTATTAAAACCAAACCACTTTGGTTTGTTAGGTTTTTTTTTAAGAATACCATGGAAGGTGTTTACTTTTAAAAGAGTAAGAAATAATTGAAATCAAAGCAAGACATCTTTCAATGAGTTTCTGAAGTACAAGTGTGGCAACAAAAGCTGTGCACAAATATAAAAGTTTGGAATGCCTTAAAAACCTTAGTCTTTGGCTACTGTGTTAGGGTTTTTTTAAGTCTCTGAAAGACAAAAGAGGCAGCTGCTATGCTCCACAAAGAAAATGAAACTAAAACTTATCTCACAACTGACTACAAATTTTCTGAAGCAGCATTTAAACATTTCAGTGCCTATACACACTTTAATTCCCTCTTTGAGAAAACTAAAGAATTAAGAAAATTTTTGTGGTTACATATATCTAAAAATTTTGACAAATCAGACTTATGAGATCATTAAACATAAAAAATTAAAATACATAAATAAAAAACCTATAGTAATGAAATGTATACTAAATTCACTACACAGCATTTAAAAAAATCCAATCTATTTCAGCAGTGTACAGTTGCTCCAAGTTCAGGCACACCCAGATGTAACTTAATTGGCCTAACAAAGACCCTGGAGTCAGGCAGGCACTCTGCTCTTGTTGTAGTGACACACAAGAATAATTTCAGGTACAGGCTGAATCTTAGACCAGATGCATGACATTTTCCCAGCAGAAGCTGGAACTCTAGTGGCAAAATGCTCCACTGGCTCATACCTCACAAAAAAAATTCCCATTCCATAACCAAAGGATTGGAGTACCTGTTACAAGGTTCTGGTCACTAGAACAGGGACCAAAGCACCTGTGGAATAGCCTTGTTGATACACCAGTGGCCTGAAGGGCCACAAGGTTATTGTTGAACTGCTCCCATGATTTTACAATTCTGTTTTTCTGTTTGTTTGGTTTCGCACGTCTGGCCTCCTCAGCGAATCATTTTCTCCCTGCCAGTCAGTTAAATTACCCACAGAAACTCTCTGAAATCTCAAGATTCCTATCTTGGAAATGTATTCCATCCCCTCAAAATGCCATTCCCCTCAGGTTCAGCTGGCACTGCACCCCTGAGTGTACAGCCACATTCAATCAACACTGTTACTGCAGATGCACGTTACGCATCCCGATACGGGAATAATCTGTCTTTAATGGGAAGGTCTTAAGGGCTGCTGTGGCAAGAGCCATAAGTTTAAACTGACAACTTTGGATGAGAAATGTGCGTATTTTTTCTCCATCATAGTTGAAGTTTCCATTATTTCCATTCTCCACTGGAACAGTGAATGGTGCCAGTTATAAATGGCCAGTCAGACACTTGGGGAAATCACTGCTGCATGGATTACTGTGTGATACAAATCTCTTGACATTTCTTACTTATTTCAACTATAAAGCAATCAAGAGTGAAATTATCACTTTTTAGCAACATATTGCAAATGATCCATTAATTTCCAGGCATCAAGCAGAATTCCTGCACAGCTGTCTTGCTCTGACCTCTCATCCTGGTCACCAGACAGAAACATGCCCATCCCCAATTCACAAGGTCTTTTTCAGCCTGTTGTCACACAGATCAAGCTACAAATGATTCTAGCCTCATCTCCATCACTGGACCAGGGAATTTTTCTCTTTAAAAAATATTTTAAATCCTCTTTTCTTGATTTTTTTTTCAAGTCACAGATCCATTTACTCTCAAAAATGAACACAGAAATATTTGATTTCATGTAATTATAGAGAATTAAAATGCTAATTTTTTTAGCACTATTAGTTAGAGCAAGTTTCCAAGTTCTGAACTTATTGATCACAGTATTTTGCCTCCTTTATCCTGTCCACTGGAGGCCAAATACTTAATGTAAATCATTAGACCCTCTCAATTTGTTACCTACACACATTTTTCACTATTTTGAATATGAATGACTGAAACTTTCCCTTATGCCAGGAGTTCAGCAACAACCCCACACAACTTGAGAAGCTGGTAAGGAATAGCTGTTATTTTGTAAATAACTAAGCATTACCTGCTACCTCCTTGCTCCTCTGAGAGGCTTCAGAAGCCAGAGCATATGAAATGGTAATGATGCGCTCCTGCTCCTGCAGCTGTGAATCTAAATCAATCGAGTTGTGCTTGTCCTGGGCAACAGTAGGCTGCAGATTGTGCATACTGGGGGGAAAGTGAAAAACAACATTAACATTTGCAAACATAAAGAAACCATGCAGATAAGAATGAGCTTGGATTCAGACAGCAGTTTTCAGATCTCATCTATCAAGCTCTGCATTTTATGGCGGTTCTTTAAAATAGGGTTGATGTTGTATGCAAATGCCAAGAGCACACAAGGAAAAATGACACAGCCACCACACGTTCAGTCACAATTTCTGCACAGCCCTAAGAACATCTGAAAGTCCTTTTTTAGAAATATGCTTAATGTGCTTAAATGAAAGCACTACAAAAGTTGTTAGTAAAACTCCTTGCTAGTGCTCAGAGGAAAAGGAAAAACCTGGCGGTCCTCAGGTTGTCCATTTCCTAAGAGAGAGCAGGTACCTGACATATCAAATTGTGGTAATGGAACATTTCAGCTGACTCTGTGTTAGCTGTAAGTAGCCAAAACATTTGACAACTCCAGCTCTCTGGCCACAACAAACTTGCTCTCATGCTGACTTTTCTTCTACTTTTGGCCAGCTTTGTGCCTTTCCTTCCTCCTCACTCTCAGATGAGAGTTGTCTGGTAAGGACTTACTACTGTTTTAGGACTCTCTAAACAAGAAAATGGACCTACACAAAATTGATCAGTACTTCTACCTTATTTTAAAAAGCAACTCTAAGCATGCCACAAAAATTCTGAGTGCATTTTCTCAAAGCTACAAGTTACATTCAGGTAACAGAAATAAAGATTGTTGTATGATGTTAGCTCTCGATGTTTAACATGAGCCCCTGTGTAAGATCTGGAAAAACCCCTAAAACCTAACCTTGATTTTGTAAGAATATTCTTTATCTTTTCTGCTTTACGCTGCCTCGCCGCCAGTTCTTCTGTAGAAAGAGGCTCCTCTGGCTCCAGTTCCACATAACGTTCAGGAATTACAACCTTCTCAGGTTTTGACAGCTGTAGAAAGAAAGCAAGCATCGAGTTTTCAATAACAAAGACTTAAAAGAAATTGAGATAAATCCTCCTCAATGGGAGAACACAGTGAAAAGAATAAAGCATGGATTTTCACAGTCAGTACATGCACCTGATGCTAAACACTTCTTCTGGATACCTAGCTGATGCCCTTTCAACAGTGTTCCCTCTGATTCTTTTCACTTCAGAAGATAGATTGAACAAATATTTAAAGGGATTACAGAAGAAATCAGAATCAACAGAAAACCTTTCTTCAGCTCAGGCTTAGAGCCCAAAATAGGACACTGCCTAAAGCTCTTACAGTAGAAAGAAGCAACCACTCTGAGACTGATTGGACAACCTGAGATATCAGTGTCATGATATTTGTGTCATGCCAGCCAGAACTCCCTACATCTGATAGGAAATATCACTGCAAGTTTTAACCTAGGGTGTCATTCCTTTGAAACTGGATAATCTTCTGTGAGCAGCAGAGGGGAAAAAAAAGGCAAACAGAAATACACTACACTGTGTGATTGCAAAAACACATTGCATAAATTAATTCTGTAGACTGAAAATGGTAATATGATTGCACAAAAGCTAGAAACATTTTTTTGCTAGGAAACTACTTTGTGGGAAATTTTCACTCCTCCCAATGAAAATACAGTTTACAAACCTTGAAAATCAATTCTTATACAGAACAGACTACTATTGAAAACAAAAGTAGAGAATATGTGAATAAATGGAAATCAAGTAAAGGAGAACTATTTTTTTTTTCTTCTTCTTATTGGAATTTTGTTAAAACACTCATGAGGCAATGAGTTTTCAAAATTTAAAATTTTAAAAAAAAATAATCCTGAATTTTTTTACCACTGACCTTGGTTCACACTAATTCAATGGATTATGTAAAGTGGCCTGACCCAACCCCCAGTGTTTAGGCTGAGTAATTCACAGGAAATCTCATGCCAAGAGCACACACTGGCACACTCAACCATATCAAAATCACAGCCTCAAGTTTTTAGACTTCCTCCTCAGGAAAGCCAAAGCCAATGCTTCCCAAAAAATCCTCATTTTTCCACTACACTTCCCTGCTTTTGAATCCAGCTCCTCTCTGGAGGTCTAGATACAGACATATATACACTTTTTTGTTAATGTGTATCTCTATCTCCATAGTGTATCTAACCTACATTAGCTCATCCTGTCACTTTCAGAATAACAAACCCATTAATCATCACAAGAGTGGATGGATTTCCTTAAAGACAGAACTGAGCAGGTCTCCTTCTGAGGCACAGAGGTACCTCAAACACAGAAGTGCCTGCCAGGTGAAGAGAATGGCCACAAGAAATGGAAAAGGACAACAAGGCCAGGTTGGATGGAGCTCTGGTTCAGTGGAAGGTGTCCCTGCCCATGGCAGGGGGCTGGAATTAGATCATCTTTAAGGTCCCTTCCAACACAAATGTATGATTCTAACCTGGTTAAAGTGAGAAAGAAGCATTACACTCAGAGTGTCAGACCTACTTCAGTTACTCTGAAGCAGGACAGAAATGCCTATGAGCAAAAATGTCTCCTATTCAAGGCTTGAAGGCAGTACAAAGTGATACCCATAACCCCAGAGGCCTTCTGGAGAAGAAAAATTAAAAGCAGAGTGCAACAAGGAAAGGCAGAACAAAAGATATTTTCTGTTTCTGAAGTTTACAGAAGCACTGTATTTTCTGTAAAAATTATACAGAGATTAACTGAAAGATAAATTCATTCATAGAGTTCAACAGACAATGACTCACAGAGTAAACCATTTACAAATATCTCTGTAAAATGATACTCTGCCAACAGCTATCAGAAGAGTACAGGTGCTTACTAGTGTAATTACCATGAATAGTTTTACTGGTTTGCCATCTCCCATGGCATTTAACACAGCACAAGGCACCCCCTGAAGCCTTTCCACTTGCTGTGCTCTCTGCTTCCCAGCAGATGGCTCAGTCGCATTTCAGACTGACATTCTGACACCCCTCACTGGAGCCGAGCAAAGACCTCGTGCCCAGAACACCGACCAAGCCATTTCAAAAGCTGACAGAAATATGCCTTCTGTTCAAGCCCAAATAAAGCAGTGCTTCCTTTTCTCTATCATCATCTGCCAGTCAACATGAAAAGTAGTAAAGTAGCTCTGGGGAACTAACTTGTCCTTCATTCCCGCTTCTCATTTTTGAATACTCATTATGTTGTACTCTCGTCTTTTTTTCCCCAATTTACAGAACTTTCCCTAACTTAATCACTCTTCCCTTTAAAGCCTGAGATATATATTTAAAAGATTAGAGCCAACTTTTCAATTTCTTCTTTCTACTAAAACACAATATGAACACAAACCTTACAAAGGTGCCAGGTCATAAATTTTCAGTACCCAAAAGACTCCTTTTATTTCAAACTTCCAGTTAACTTTCGAAAGAAAAGATGAGAATTCACTTCCTAAAACTTAGAAAGGTTAATGTTTTGGGACAGAGAATAGGAGGCAAAAGATTGTGAATGTTACCTCTCTGCTGATATCTAAATCATAGTCTTGAGGCTCCAGGTCTGTCTCTGTCACTGCTACTGGCTGAACTTTTAACCATTCATTTTCATCCTTGTCTTCTCCACGAATTGCCCTCTCAAGTAACTGCAAATCAAATTCTTGCTCTCGTTTCCACTGGTAATAGATACAAAACAATTAACAGCATTCAACCACACTGCCAAACTCACCATACAGCAATGTACATTACTACTGCAGCCAAAGCTACACTGCTGAAAGAATCAGCAGGGCAAACCCCTGAAGTGACAACAGAAAGAAAATAAAACTGCATTTCTTGTTACATAAGGGTAGGAGAGTTTTGATCTCTAGCTGTGCTGTGAGGAATTCAGAGTATTGTTTAATTTTACATGTTCAGCAGTATTAGAGTCTAAGAAATTTATTAATCCAAATTTATACGTTTGCTGATTAACATGGAACCAGCTACACAAGGAACAAGACCTTTGGAAGCACAGGTGTCACTACCAGTGAGCCTGCAGGCTGGCAGAGTAGTCCTTGACATTGTAAAGAGGCAGTGCTGTGTGGTTCTGAATCACTACACAGGAAGGCTATTCACAGTGCTGGTTGAGAATCACAACTTGAAAATTTTATGTCTCTTTTTAGAATAATACCTACTGTTTAAAGTTGATAATATTTTGTGTATTAGTGTTAACTTGTCCTAAATTTAAAAAAAAATTTACTTTCAAGGTCTTCAGACTTTACTAAAAGCAGAGTCTAGCTACCTGCAAAGTCTTCCACACAGTCTTTAAATTGTAAATATTTAGCAATATAAATCAGAACTATTAAATATTTATTGATATTTAAATTGAGCATATTTAAACTAAGCTGCATAATGTAGAATACCCAAAACCACTGCACAGTAGTCGCTACAAAACTCACACAATAGAGTTACATATAAACTCACACTTAAGGACACTACCAATACCTTTTTGTTCAAAAAATTAAGTTCAGTTGTAGCATCATTCTATCCAGTGGATGTGAGCAACTTTACCATACATGGTATTAAAATCAGTAGGAAAACAACAGCAAAATTATTTCCTCAAGGTTTTGAGGGAATCAACAGGAGAATGTGCCACTTCTATGTTTCTAAAAAATACCTCCAGTATTTCTGGTACAAATCTTTGGCTTGTTTTGGATGAAGTTTGAACTCCACCTGAAGTCCTTAGACTTCATTATGTCACTTGCATTAATAAATCTAATTAAAACCTATTCATGCACAAGCTCTCAGTATTCACTCAGAAGATAAGTATCTTCCATGTATATTAAAAAGTTAAATAGGTAAGAGGCAATTATATCTCAAAAATTAATACATTACAGAATTCAAGAGAGAAAAGAAGATTTTCTCATATGAATACTCCAAACTCATCCTTCTACTCATATTAGAACCAGGCCTGATTGAGATAGTATGTTTTAAATATACAGGATCCTTTTCAAGTTGTTATATAAGAAAAACATCAAACCATTCTTACGAAGCAGTACTTTTATTGGCTTTGATGTTGCAACTTTTACATTAAAAAGGCATTGTATATAACAAATGAATTCATGTACTGTGATCAATACTTAAAATGTCATCCTACACTTGAGAGCTGACCAATTAAAAATTAGAATTACACATACAATGTATGTTTAAAGCAAATGTTACACACTGAGCAGCACTTCAATTATACATTGAACTGTTTGCCATTGTGGCTGCTAAATAATTGTAATGCTTTAAGTAATTGTGCTATCAAACATGCTTTTGCATATCAAAGCCCCATAGGTACAAGAGATGACCTCTACAAAACACTACTAGGGCTGAAAAACTCTATTTTAATTCTTTACAGCAAGAAAAAGACCAAGATGGCACCCAAATTTATAAATAAAGTGTTTGCCACAAATGTTAATAACGAGTGTTATGGAAGCGTTTCAATTCAACTTGTGTATGTTATGTGAGTCAGAAAACATAAGAAGCTCAGATTTATTTCTTCCAATTAAAGTATGAAAGTAACAGTGGTACTATAGCACTACAATTCCCAAACATTATGCACTGTCTTTAAAAAATTTGTGATTGCAAAACAGAAGACAAAACAGATGAATGTCTCCAAGCAGTGCAGTTGTATTTACTGGGAAAGTAAATACAAATAACTGGCTGCAAATTAGTGCTACAGAACAGTGGGAATGAAAAGCTGATTATAAGCTTTTTTCAATGCCAGCAATTGACACACACATGTACTAAATGCAATTAAGCCTGGTAAAAATTGAGTAGTCCAGTTAGAAATTTTAAAGTAGCTACAAAATTCTGCAAATTAAAAACAAGCAAACAAAAAAAAAAAAAAAA
>VZRH01005339.1:1665632-1766395 GCA_013397555.1 Urocynchramus pylzowi | reverse complement strand
ATTAAAAAAAAAAAAAAAAAAAAAGAGGCATTAGGTATGATGAGTGACAAATTTAAAAGCAAGAGATCTTGTGCAATGAATTAGGTAAAACAATGTGATCATTCTAAAGCTCTAGTGGACCAAATAAAAAAATAAATTAAAAGACCACAGCATAAGTGCAATTACAGTACAATCCTGGTTTAGCACCAAGTGAGCAACTGGGTAACTTCACCAACCAGAATTGCTTTGGTTAGTATCCAAAATGTATCATTATAAACCTCCCATCTACACAGCATTTACTCTCAGAAAGCAACAAAAATATTTTTCTTTAGCAGCCTAAATTTGAGCCTTATTAGAATATTCTACATTTTGAGCTTTAAAGAAGAATTTGTATCAATTAGAATACATTAGCTCTCACATAAGTTCCTAATCAGCATGATTAGATTTTAAAACTGATTATCCATTTATCATCTTTTTTAAAAAGAACAAACACACACCACCTTGGTCTGATATTACCACCAACAATCTTGCAAGCTAATTTATGAATTAAAAGGAAAATCACCCACGGTGAGAAACAACATTCTAAAAGGCCCAATCCATTACGAAGCAGTTTTAAAACTGTACAAGCTTCTGTCACTTTCTAAATACAATTGCAAGGGGAAAAAAGAAATCATAGCTCTGAAATCACCCCAATATACTGGCATCTCCACTCATCACTAACCTCTGACCAACTTACCTGCTGAACCTGCTACATTTACCTTAACTACAAGTAAAAAATGTCATCTGTTCCTCACACTCTGAACTCATCTGATACCACAGAACACTAATTTAATTGGACTAGAAGCATCACACACGCTCAAGTGAAAGTGCTTGCCAGGGAAGGAAAAAAAAAAAAAAAAAAGAAGAATAAATCCAAAGATATTTTTAGTTTAGTCCTTTTAAGGCATATCTAACATACTGAGCCTACGTCTGCAGACACGGGCCTGATGAAAGAGCGAGATGAAACAGGCTGCCTTTCTCCTTGGCTAAGAGTTCTCTTGCGTTCCCTCACTAATGCCTTCTGATGTCTCTTCATTCTTTCTAGCTGCTCCTCTGCACTCATCTTGCCTCTTTGGTGGTCTCCAGAGTATAAACGTTCCAAGGCACTCTTTGGTCTCTCCTGGAGAAGTCACAAGGCACACAAAACACATGTTTTAATTAATACTTTATAAGAAGTACACCAAAAAAAAAATGAACTCCTTCCCCTAGCTCATTATTAAATGTTTACTTCTATTAATTATTTATTTTTTTTTAATTCCATTAACTTTGCATTTCTTTGTATATACTCTCTCAACTCTGTATTTCCTATTAGTAGTGCTGATTTTTGGTTCTAAACCTTGTTCTATAAAATCTATTTGAAATGCAATAAGTTGTTTGTCTGTTTTCCAGTTCATTTAAGAAAGTAAAGAATTGGAGACTACGTTAGATCACAGCTCTTGCTCCTCCCCCAGGCTACTGCAATCCCACTTCCTGCTACACAAAATCTACTTTGGGCTTAACTATTTCAATGAGTTCAGACATTTGCCTTCAGAAGTTTATTTAAGACTTACCTTGGACCTATCCCTTCGAAGTGTTGCAAACGATGAAATGGTAGATGACTGGTGCAATCTGGAAGTTGATCCAGACAAACCTTTATAAGGAAAAAGAATGCCTTAAAATCAAATGACAGACAAAATAAGACAAGTATCAGTTTGGTTTTTAAAATTCTATTATACTGTTTCTGTGGTATTCTGGTCACTCTTTGAGCACACATTTTGCAATTCAGAAACATTAGAGGCATGAAATCTCATTTCAGCCAAACACACAATGCACTTCAGGTTGCTACTGATTGAAAGTCAGAAAAATCTATAATAACTTAGAAGTTTATATAAAATGAGGGATAGGTTGAACTCAGCTGTACAAGAGTAGATAAGACTGTACAAATAATCACATCTATCAAGAAAATAAAACCTTAACATTCACAGTTAGAAATGAAGAAATAAGAAGCAAATGGCTAAGAAATCATTTGCTTTTGGCCCAAATATCATCTGTATCCTCATCTCCAAAACAGTTACAGGACAATAGCACAGTGGGGATGGAGTGTCAAGTCAGATATAATGTTTGGAGCACTATATTCACACACTTTATCAGTTACATTTTAATGGTAGTATAGGTATTTTAAAAGTACTTTGACTTTGCAAAAGATAGCACAGAAATTATGAAGAAAAATAACTTTGAATATAAGAGACATTCTAACAGCCAATTCCACGTTTTGCTATGGGCTTTTTTAAGCCTTCTATATTAAGTTGCTTTGCCAAAGGCTGATTGTCTGTAACAGCACCATCAAAATGCACAAAATTCCTAAACTTCCACTGAATAGTTAATTTGAAAACAGTGATCTGGGGATAAAGATCATCTCCAGGAAACCCTGCAAGAGAAAAGCTCCTACACAAACAGTACTGTTAGGGATCAATTCTATAAATTCCTGGCTTACCACGGGTAGGTAATGTCTGGTATCCACTGTCAGGGCTTATTAAAGCACTGGAAGGGTGGCTGAGGTCACCCCCTAACATTGCTAGTTCTGGTTCACTCATGTATGAACGCAGTTCCACCTATACAGAAAAACACTCATCAGCTCAAGTGAAATCACAGACAGCAAGTTTTCATAATCCCAAAACAAATCCTAAAGCTTTGTTTCTGGATTGCTACATCTCTCTCTGCCATTATTATTATTATTATATGGCATGGATCATCATTATTATTATCATTATTATTATTATTATTATGTCATTGTTATCTCTCTGCCATTCTATATCACGATTACTTTATTAAAGGTCCACATATTCCACAGACAACAATAAGGTATTTCATTCAAGGTTTCCACATCTTTGCAGTGCAGGGGTACAGGAGTGTGAGTGCTCACCCTGTAATCTCCATTCACATACTGGCCGAGCTCTCTGTCTCTCTTTCTCTCGTCTGACTGACGCTTCAGGCCCCGCACCGAGGTGTGTCTGATGACAGTGGCTTCTCTGGGGAGGGGTGGGACAGCTGGTGGCTGATCCTCAGGGCTGTACAGCTGAGGGAGAGGAGGTCTGGGCGGTGCTTCATCTTCCTGGGAACAGGAAAATGCAAGGATTCAGCAAAGAGCACGAAAACAATCTGGCATGAACTGTAAAATAAAGGTCAGTGCATTGTATGAAGTATTTGTGACTGCTTCAGCGTGCTCTCCTCTGTCCACACCAGAAACTTGAGGCTTTAAAGGCCAAGCAAGACCCAAGAAATCAATCACAAGGCATTTCCAAGGAAGGATCTGAATATTAATATGTTCTAACCAGTCTGTGGCCACTGTACAATAGGCTCCACATGTATTGTGCTGCAAGTGCTACTGCTCAGCTCCAACACACCCACTGTTGTGCCTCCACAGCGTGCACTTCCCAACTGTGACACTCCCACTGCCCCTGACAGAAGGGAAATGGAAACACTGCTGAGTGAATCTCACAAGAGCAGTACTTACAACCTTTGGCTTGAGCTTGACTGGTGACTGAAGAGGTGGCTCGACTTTTTTCAGCTGCTGTGCTTGGTGCTGTGTCCTGGTCTGGAAATAAGGCTGTGGATACAGCCTGACCTCCAGAGGGGATTTCACGGGGCTGCGCGGAGGGCTCTGCGGGACGGAGAGTTTGCTCTCCACAGCAGCAAGGGAAGCTGGTAAGGAAGGCACTGAAGACTGAGAAAATGAAGGCACTGTTTTTCTCTCTAGGAGAGAAACAGACAAAAAACATTTCTTGATGAGGATCCAGCGAATCTTTCAGGCCAAAAATGAAACCACGCGGTTCACTATCATCCCATAAAGGTCCTGGTGGAGGGCAGTGGGAGCAAAGGAAGGAAAAGCCTGGGAGTTACATGAAATCAGTCCATAAACTGCACCTGGCCCCATGCCACAGATTCCTTCAGCTGCCTACAGATCTAGACCATCTCAGAACTATTTTATCTCTGTATGTAAAAGGTGAGTTTTGCAGTAGGCGTTAACATTCTCTTGCTACCCCAACACATCAGGTCCTGCCTTTGAAATGTAATAAAGCCACTGCAGTGCAGACCACACACACTTTCCCTTCCTCCCTTCCAGAGATGATGCTGCTCTGCCCACCAAACACCTGCCTGAAAAGGGAGGGGAAATGCAACTGCAACAAGGGCAGCTGGGCTGCATCCAAGGGGGAAAAAAACAGTAAACCCAGAGAAAAAAACAGAGAAAAAGATCCTGGACAGGGTACAGAACAGATATTACACTGGTAAGGGCCTGGCACTTGACAGGAACCCCTTCAACAATTTGAAAAATTTAGCCCATCATTGTTATTGTTGTTCCCTGCTTTTTATGGCTTGTTACATTTTAGAACCATTGGTATGTGAAAACAAACAAGAAAAAAGCTTTCTGTCACCTCAGGCAAAGAAACACCAAGGTAATGCACTCAATCAACAGAGATTTCTGACACAGCCAGTAGCAGAATTAACTGGATTTTCTTCAGCAGAACAAGCTTCCAGATTATTTGCACAGACCCAAAGATTCAGGTGCCTTGGTACATTGATTATTTTTTCACCATGTTCTCCTTACCTGGATTCTTTATAGAGTCTACTATGGTTTTGTAGTTTGCTTTATTTGCACTCAAGCCAGCTGTAACATCTTCAATTCTCCACAAGTCTTTCTGTATTTGTGTTTTCTCCTGTTGTTAGTAGTAAAAGAAAAAAAAAATCTATTTATTATGGGCCTTTCTTTCTTTTGATATCACCAAACCACAATTTCAGAACTTACATGAAAACTTAGGAGTTTAGAAATTAGTTAAATAATTATTTTAAAATAAAAATCAATAAATACAAAACACCAACAAATATATATTGTCCATAAAATTTATTAGAGCATTTTCTGATTCTTGGAAGACTTCTGATAGAAGACAGGGGAAAAGAGATGAGCCTCTATTTTTCTACAATATTGTTCAGACTACAAAAATGTAGTTTAATGCTCTACATAAAATGAGTTTCCAGAACCTTTTAATTTGAACTTTGCTCTTAAATCCTATACCTATCAAACTTAAGACTGCTAAAGCAGCCTTACAGAACATCTTAATACATTTAGGGGAAATATCCAGCATTAAAAAGCAAAAAAAAAACTCATAAGTGCTGACAATTTTAATTTCTGCTTGTATTTGAGTTGTTAGGCCTACTAGCCATGATGTATTACAAGTTAAAACAATATATTGCTGCTGCTCCAGGACTTGTTCTCATCTTGCATCCTATTTGCTTGACCAAGGCTTTCCAGGAGGAAAGAAAGAATGGGAAGCTTTGTCTACAGACTGGACTTTGCCTTGAGCTGCATCACAGCCTGGCTCCTGAAGCCACCATTTCAGTCACTCCAAACATCTTAAATAGCTGCTGTCATCTAATTCATTAAAGCCTGGTAACACAGATTTCAAAAATTTGCATCAAGAATAAACTTATTAAAACCAATACCATTAAAGAAAGCGAAGGCAGTGAAACACTTAAGTTAAGAATTGCTTACAAACTGCTCAAGAACTCCAGAAATTCATCACTTGCCATGAGCTGCAAAATAGCTACTAATTAATCCTATAAGGCTGAGGGTGGAAAAAAAAAAAACTTCAGTAAAAGCTGTTACACCTCATAGAGCTAAGGAAGGCATATAAATTGCTTTCCACTTTCTGTCTTAAATCAGGAAATATGTTCAGCCAGGTTACAGATCAGCAAACAGGGTGCCAAGAACACAAACATTTAAATGATGGAGAATGTTATTTGCCTGTAGTAAACTCACTCGATAGATAGGACATATTTTGAAAGATTGTCAGGACACAAACTATAAATTTGCACATTTCATTTCATTTTTCTGAGATTAATCATACTACAAGGAACCAAATGATGGATTTACAATAATCAAGCCTCAGAACTGGTGAAAAAACCACTACATTGCACTGAAAATCCTGCTTCTCAAACCACTCAGAAAATGTTTGATTAGCAATGTAGAAAAGCCAGATCTTTTAATATTATTTCTTCGCATTACTTAAATATTGATGTGAAGAGAATATTTTAAATCTAAAATGGACCCGGGCCGAACGATAAGCAGATGAATTAATTTTAAAATTATGAAAGCCAAGATTGCTGTTTACAGAGGGGTATAAATATACTTTATTGGAAAGCCAGAAAAGGTAACTTGGAGAGAAAATTTTATTTCTCTAACTTCCTTCAAACAGAAACATAATTTAGACTGACATAAAACCAGAGGAGAAACACTTACCAACTAAGAAGTTATCACTGATAAAATAAAGCATCTCAGTTAAATTCAGCATGCCCAGATCCTCCCCAACCCTTCAGCAAAAGATAATTGAAGCTACAGTCTAAAAAGCAAGATTTACTCTGACCAAGCTGCTTAAACATTTAGGTTTTAACCTCTTAATTAATGCTACATAGAAACAACATCAGTGGTCTCCTACAGCAACTTGAGCCTGCAAATTTACTGAATTTTTAATAATATTCCACAAAGACTGCATTTTTTTAAAATACAGTGTGTATTAATTTAGTGCTATTGGAAAATGCTAGATAAACAGTCTTGAGTCTACATGCCCTTGGGCAGAGATCCAAAAAATTCTAACTATTATGGGTACTTCAAGTGAGACTTCTTTGAAGGAATATAGTTTTTTTAGAATATTCAGTACTTTCTGAAAAAATCAGCTCCCCTTAGAATCTCCAAAATAGGTATTCAGAAACATTTTTTAAAACTTAGCCAAACATATCTGTGCATACTTATATGTACAGATACATAAAAGTGAACACACACACAACTGATAATGTGCTTATGGCTGTGTGTGTATTTATAATTAATCACTTATGTGATATGAGATGATAATCAAACTGAATTAACATTTTTTTCTGTGCAAACCACACTCCCTTCCATATGTATTGGTGAATCCCATGCCACACATCTAGTATTTTAAGCATGTTTAACACCTAACTGGAAATATTATCTCAAAGTAGTCTAAAAATATGTGTTTTGTATAAAGGTGTAATTTGCCTTTGTTAAACTAAGTAGTTTCATACAAGGACCATTTTATTCTAATATTCCCCCGGGATTTTTTCTTTAAAATATATTCTACAGCTGAGCTCAATTACGTATTCTGACTCCAGAAACTGAATCACTTCCCCACACCCCAAAATGAAAAGTAAATTAAAATGTACTTTGAAGATTGATGCAATCAAAAAAGGTTTTACAACTCTTGCTTTGATACAAACATTTATTAATAGTGAAAATAAACAGGCTTCAAATTATATCTGATCAGATACTTAATGCAAACAAGTAATAATAAATTTAAATTTTAAAAAAAATTAACTAGTGAGCTCTTTTTGGTCCAGGATATTTGGAAAAGTAGACTAAGATTTGAGAAAAATGTATACATTAACTGTGCTCCTTGTGTTCAGCTCACACAAAGGAAAAATTATCCAGTATCCTCTGACAATAAAGTCACCAGCTGTAAGCAGGTATGTAGAAATAATCTTGTATTCCACATCCATTTCAGCAAAAAAAATAACTGAGCTCTAAACAAAGCTTCTTTTTAAAATTTGAAACTGAATAATTGATTTAAAACTGAGATGTCTTTCAATTACTGATGGCTGTTAAACACTTATTCCACTTCACAAAACAATCTGCAGAGATAAATCTTCCATAAATAGAAGAACATGACAAAGAACAAGTAATGACAATAACAACCAGTGACTGATGCTCTTAAAAATGGATAAAGAAGCCAACAATGTCAGATCAAATAAATGGAAGACTAAGAAGTCCTGCACAGTCTTATAAATTGAATAGGTTATCAATGTCAAGATGTCAGCATGTAATAAAAACATAATAAAATAATGACAAATTTGCATAGACAACTTATGAGAAACTATGGCACTACTGCACGTGCTGCAAGACAATAGTGTTTTTTTTCAGCCATGCTGCCACAGTGCCTGAAACTCTGCAAACCAAATTACACGACAGCTGAACACACTGCAAAAATGACAGAGAAAATTTCTCTTATGAAATGGTAACCTGAAGTTCAGACTAAATCATCCTCTAAGTGTTTACAATGTCTGGAAATGGACTCACCTGAGATACCAATGAACTGTTCATCTGCTCCTGTAAGGCTTTTTTCAGTTGGCTCACATCCTTCTCTAATTTCAGATACTCATTCCAGGCATTTTCCATTTCCTGTTAACAGAAGGAATACTCTACCACACTGCTAACTGCAAAACCACTTTCTCCATCCTCTCATTGAGCACCAAAGAGTTTTGAAGTTACTGTTGTTCTATTATAAAAAGAAGTAAAGAATCCATTTTTGTCTACATCGCTGCTTAGACTTGATTATACACCTGAAAACCCTTCACAGCTTGCACTATCAAGTCAAGAACCTATAGTTAAAAAACTCTGGCCAGCTTCCTGACACAAAACCAAATTGGCATGTAACAGAATCCCTGCACCAATACAGCACTTTTTCCAGTGACTTGCTATTTACACTCACAAGTACATTTTACATGCTGACTGTGAAAGTCAGACATTTTCTACAGACATGAACTGACTAGATACATTTAAATAATACTGTCATTTTGGTGACCACACCTTACTATAGGGAAGGTGCTCATGCAATTCTAGAAACAGTCATACAAAGAGCTGGTCTCATATTAATGGAGAGGTAGTAATAATAGAGTGAAAACAACATTAAATTACATTTGAATTTTATTAAGTTATAATATGAACGGTAAATTTGTACTGAAATATCAACAGATTTTCCCAACTCCTTTTACCCTGGAAAAACATCCTGGAATCACATTTATATTTTCAAAGGACTAGCTGAAAGATTTGCAATTTAAGCCCACACTTAACATATAAAGAGATTGAAAAGGTTAGGGGTTTTTGTTTGGTTTGGGGAGTGGGAGGCAGGCATTGAAAAGCAAAGCTGGACAAATTGTTTCATTTTGTCTGGTTTAATATCCTGTACCTTAACCAAAACTGTTCAGAACAGGTCTTAACTCTCCTATCCAATGACCAATACAGTTTTACTCTAACTGGGATTTTAATTCTGGTTTTCTTGAAGCAACCAAAAACACATACCGTTGAAACTTTGGATATTTCAGCCCGAATATGTATAAGGTCCTCCTGCAAAAGTCTCTGCTGGTAAGATATTTTTTCTGCATGTTGTGGTTGGTCTTTGTACTGATCCATCTGCCTGTGCAAAACCTCCAAAACAGACTCCAGCTGATCCTAACAAAGAAGACAGCACTAAGTTTACAAAATTTACATGGAAATTTATGCAGCTACTTGCAGGAATATGAAAGGTGTTTTCCATGCCCCAAGTCTTCCCTATAAACCAACAGAGGTTAGGATTGGCCTCCTGTTTTGGAGACTCACAGGTAAACAAAAACTGCAAGAGCCTTAATTACCTACTGTAACCAAAATTATCTGATATTTTCTATTAAATCTTCCCATTAAGCAGCCAAAACAGTTGAAAATACAAAGCAGTGAGAGGGGAATTTTTCTATTTACCCTCTGTACAAAAGTGTAATTTACAGTTTCAGAAGAATTCCCTTAAGCAGTATAGAACTATGACAGCCCTACCACAGCCCAAAGCATGAGCTTTGTTTAAGAACAGGCTCTCTTTCAATGCTGTGGGTGAAACAGTCATGTGAGTGTTTAAAATACTGTCTAAAACATGAAACAGGCCCAATTCATTTAGTCAGGAGTAAATAACATGGCATTAATTTTGCACAGTAGCTCTTCCACAGGATCCACGTGAACAGCACTTTCATTTTAGGACATATACTTTTTTTTCCTATTATTATTATTTTTATAACCACCTCAGTTTATTGACAGCTATAGCTCACAGGAAGTGAAGCAGATGGGCTTAAAACATTCACTTTCAAAAACATGTTTTCTCAGAATGGGTACTCAATCCTAAAATAAAAGCCAATTCTCGTTATCACAGAAGTATATACACAGTACAGTGCAATCAGCATCCATTAATTCAATTTTTTGTTTATAATTTCCTATTTTATACTTCATGATTAGATAAAAGTTTCTATTTTATTTTACTAAGCCCTTTTTAACCTGCTTACTTTATTTTCCTTAAGGGCTCTTATTTTGTCCTCCAAGTCCTGCAGAATTCTGTCCTGCTCACAGAAAACGCTCAGTTTCACCTGGAAATGAAATCATACACATACATAAGGTTAGTTTTTAAAAACCAAGCAGAGAAGTATCCCTTTGTAATATTTCATTTCACCCCAAGGAGAATAATAATGATCATGTAACTGTACAAAAGAAATAGACCAATCAGTGCAAGAGGTGCTGAAGTGGGGTTTGATACTTACATCAATATCACTTTCTGCAACCTTGACAGGTTTTGCACTTCTTTCTTTCAACGTGTCACGTCCTGTCACCTAAGAGGAACAAGTTTTTAAAATGTAAGAAATTAGTTGCAAACTAAAACCTAATCATGCTTCAGCAGTGAAAAGAAAGCTTTTGTTAAATATTCACTTTTATTAAGGAAAAGAATAATAAAATTTTGGACACAAGTACTTTCAAATCTGGCTTTAGTTTTTGAGAAGTGTTAACAAAAGGGATTACTAGTTATACTAGGCTATTTAGTAACTCCTCCAGCAGCTTGGAATTCTGTACAAAACAGCATAATCCCACCTGTCTCTGGTTACAAAAGTCCTTTTCCTGCAAGATCTAGTAGCTTTAACAGTTCTGCTCTAACAGCTTTCTTGAAGCCAAAGGAATGGAATTGTTCATTTAAATGCATGGTTACAACAATAGCAGCATTTATGAATGACTAAAAATACAACTTTTGGCAAGTGTTTCCTTCTACAAAGGATAGTATCTTCCTCAGCACAGGGTGGATTTTACTAAAGACAGACTGCTATAAAAATACTATAGTAGAATTAAATGTAATTAATCTATTTTGACATGGCTGTCATATCCTAAATCTCTCATTCCATAAATCACTGGTTTCATATTCCATTTCTGGTGAGGTTATCTTCTCCTCATATAACACAGTTTTAGAATACCAAAACAATACTCAATTGTATTTCCAACCTTCAAAATTAAGGCATGTCTGTGTCTGTAGAAATGTTTATTATTTCCACTGCCTACACAGGACCTTCTTTGTGAATAAATGAGGCTAAGAAAAGAGCAATATAATAAAGCTCATAAATAATACAATTTTTAAAAGCCTTAAAATCTAATGATTTAATATCACCGCTTTGGAACATTTTCAAGATTCATTAGAGCAAATACTATCTTACCACAGGACCACCTGGTGATTAGTAATATTCATATACAGCATATTCTTATTCATACACAGGCAAAAGTTTATGAAGAAAAATTCACCTCAATATTGTCTTCAGTAATGTAAGAGAAGAGATTTTGATACAAAAGCTGAAGTTGTTGGCTTTTTTAGTGAGGTAGGAGGGGTATAAAGAGGCAATTTGCTTTTTTACCAAATGGCAATCTCCAGACTTGAAGCTATATATTTTACTTTTTAACCTAAGAGTCACCTACAGGATCATGTTAGCTTTTCAGAAGTAATTAAATTTTACCCTAAGTGAGGAAAATAGTGTCTTCTCTCCTCCAGTGGCAGACTCCATTTAAAGACTTCTCATGTACTTTTGAGTGGTGAAATATTACTTCTGCACCACCAAAATCAATAGTATTTATTGCCTCTAGAAGCTTTCAATTTTTTTATTTTTTTTCAACAATTACATGCTATATAGAAGGAAAAACTGTCTTTCAAAAGTATTAATGAAATTATTCAAACACTAAATCCTATAGGTAATTGTAACAATTAATTAAATATAAACATAAAATACCAGCATATCAAAAGTAATAATTCTGCATATTTAATTACCTGCAAGCTAAGACAATGAAAAAGCCTTTTTCAAAGCAACAGCATTAACATAAAAACAAGCCTACAGAACTTTAAATTACATAATCAGAACTGTAAGGAATTTGTTAACTATCAAGCAGGGAACATGACAACATAATGAGGATTAAGCATGCTTTCACATTTTCCAAATTTCACACAGGAGTCACTACTTGACACATTCATTTTCAAAACATGATAAAATGAAACCAAACACTGAGGTCAGCCATAATTTCGCATACAGACTCCAAAAGAGGGGGAAAAAAAGGGAAGTAAAAATAAAATCTTACAGAAAGCAGTACTGTGCACCAAAAGACACCTGTAAAAGCCAGAACACTGACTGCTACTTGAAAAAGCGATGGGATGAGCACATTTCAATGCAAGCAGTCTTACATGTATACTGGATAGTAACCCTTGTGCTGAGTTCTTTAGCACTTTGTATATCATGTTGATCAGAGGTCCATTATTTTCTATCTGTTTCAAACAAAAGTTTAGTCACAGCTTGTTACAGATGTCAAGATTTAAACCCCCCAAACCTTACAACTCAAAACTCCATGAGCAGCAGTGATCACACACTCTCAGGTCACACCTAAAACTTTGCAGTTAATTGCTCCATCACAATTCCACATTGAAAAGTTGTATTTTGAAATATCTAAGAAATAGCTCCAGAAATAATGGATTTAGTGAAAAGAAAAAAGTGTAACTCCAATTCCAAAATGTCCTGAACTTGTTTAATCAGGTGGGTTTAATTCAAAGCCCAGTGTAATCAGAAGAGATACTTGAACTAATTGGCTTTCTAAGTTTCCAGGGTCTTAAATGGAAAATATTACATACACGACCTGGGAATTGGCTTTTACTAAAATCTGTATCATTTGCTTCCTTTCATGCAGTGCACTCTTCTTTTTTCCCTTGTATCACAAATCTAAGCATTGCTATGGTTAGTGGCAAACCACAAATGTAAGCAATACAAGGACACCTTCTCCAATTTCACATGGACTCTTTAATCTCTCAGCAACCTGACCTGAAATTCTGCATTTTTGGACCACGACTGAAAGAAGGTTATTAAGAAATGCCCATTTTGAAAATTTACATCATTCCTTTGGAAACACATTTGACATTGTGACTGTCATTATTTCCAAAAGGGAACCAGCTGGCATTACATTTCTCTGCACAGAAGTATCAAGTGCCCCCATACATTTTTCTTTCTGGCTGTTTTTGTTAGGTGCTACAGGCAGTAGAAAGGCACAAGGGGAGCTCTAAGAGACCAAGTATCTCCTCATGTTCCAGACTGCAACAAATTAATCTGGACAGAATCCACCAATAAGTTAAGAACCTCCCCCAAAGAATTTTGCTAAGCATATCACATTTTCAGAAGCTTGACCTGTGGTCACTTCAACAGTGAAAATTATTGTGCTTTATAATGGAAAAAAGACTGTGATTACTAATACTTTCTCACCTTGTAGGGCTTCCTAAATTGTAATTTGTCATAAAATTCATGTGATGGCTTGGGCTGCAGTTACACTTGGCAAAGCCATGAACAAACCAAAGACAAGGCTTAAAACGAAATGTGTCCAACCAATTTTAAATTTATATATTAATTATTCCAACAGTTTACATATTTGATCATTTAGACTACATATACATCACCTATATTATATGCTAAATACACATATGGCTCTATAGCAATATTTTCCATTTATATATTTGGTTACATATTCAGGAATTCAAACATTAGATAAGATTGAAATACACATCCTCATAGGCACAATCAGCTCACAGGCAACACCCCATGGCATCAGTGAGCTCTGTACATGCAAAGACAGACAACAAGGTGTCAAATTTCCCTTCACCTTGATTTTCAGGAACACCACGTGATTTATATATGGCAAGGCATCCTACATCCCACAGAAAGTGGCAGACTACTTTACTAAACAAAACAATTACATCTTTTTGCTGTTTCTTTTTTTTCCTTCAAAACCTGATATTAAGAACTCTAGATTTGCTTCCAAATTGCCAACTATCAAGTGTACCAGACACAGAAGTCATTTAGACAGATGATAGGACCCTCAGTATCATATTTAAAAATAAATACCTCCTAACATTACTTGATCAGATTCTCTCTATGGATGGATGGATGAATGGGTGCATTTGAAATCTTTTAGCTGTAATAACATGAAAACAATGACAGTGCTAATTAATCACATTTTCACAATAACATATGGCACATTATACAAATAATGGAAAAGTCAGTTTAAGAAGATTTAAAGGGGAAAATCTGGATTAAAAGAACACAAGTTTTAACTTAGAGGTGTTGACTTCATATTAGTACTAATGCTACAGTAGAGAAACATTTGCTATCTGTTTTTTATCTCATTTCCCTAAATCCACATAACATCCATCTCAGTACCCATAACACAAGTTGTTCTTACAAACTAAAACAACCACATTTTCTGAGTTTTCACTTTAATTGTATAGTCACTGCTAAAAAGACACTCAATATTCTAAGCACAACCCAGGCAAAAGACAGTTTCCATCTCAGACTAGAAAGTTACTTTAAAATTTGCAGGTACAAACACAATACAAAAAAGACAATTGGGTTGAAAAAAAAAAAAATTAAGACTAGTTAAAAAAATTAGACTCATCTAAAATCTTACCTTTAGATCCAAATACTCCAGATCCTTTTTCAACTGGATGTAAGTGTCATCCGCCTTCAGGCAAGTACATAGGGAAAAAACAGTGCAATATATTTGAATGTTTGGAACCATTTCAGAATAGTTGGATTTGCTATATACAAAAAACAGATGGAAGAGAGAACAAAATAACAGAGTAGGAGCACATAAAAAAAGCACATTTGCTCCACCAGCATATTGCTATTTACAGCTAAAAAATGGGCAAAGTATTTCCCAAGAGTATTACTGCCTCATTACCCCCCTCCAAACACCTAGATTTTAATTTCTACATTGAATAGGACACAGAACTACCTGAAACAATACATTTTCAAAAGCTATTTTTTAAAAATCAATTTCCATTGACTAGCCCTTCACCGAAAAAGTTACAATGGTGTGACTGAACATCAGACGTATGTAGAAGACATCATATAATATATCACTAGAATACTTTTGAACACAATTCACATGCATTTTAAGATATTAATTCCTTTATTTAAGGAAAGTATGAAATAAGTTTAGGGAATAAAATTCTGAAAAAGATCTCACTTATATGATTAGACAATCCATTTTGTCTTTTAAGTAACAGCATTCAAGTTGATCCTTATTTTTCATTGCCTCACCTGTAATTGCTATCAGCTTAATTTTATAGTTACACTCATCTAGCAACATCTTTATTACAGGCCATTCAAGGAAAGCATGCACAGAAGTTATAACAAAGTTACTTCTCCTCTCTTGAAAGGGGATATTTGTAATACAAAATAAAGTTTAACTGTTGCAAATGTGCTACTTGTAGTTAGCCAAAATGCCCAAAAATTCCTAGAATTTTAACTGCTATTTTGTCAGCATTTCATATCCTGGGTGCAATTAACTTCAGAATAAAAGAAAAACATAACTATACCTTTTCTCAAGTTTTGAGCCAATGAGATTGTGTAGTTAGAAAAAGAAAAGAAAAACCCTTTATGCCATAAAATCAATAGATCACACTTGCATTTCTTTAGAGGTGTTCACTTACAATTCTTGTCAGATCAGCTTGTAAGACTGGCTGAGGACTTGACTAGAAAGCCTGCCCATTTTTGGAGAAATCCCTGTTATTACCACCCATCTTAGTGCAATTGTTCTGTAGGTGAGGTAATCGGGAAATGAAACTCCTTCAATTCAAAAAAATCACTTTAGTTTTGGGCCAAAGACTTTACCCATTCCAATTCCAAGAAGAGTCACCAGATTTTATTCCCAGGTGGCTCCATTTTTGAGGCTCTAACAGGAACCGGAGAGCTCTGTGAGTACATTGCTGTTTGATTTCACATTTACAAGTTTCATAACACCAGTGCAATCAAGAGCACCGCAGGTGATCCAAGACATTACTGAGCTTTTATGAACCAATGTTCACCTGCAGAACTGACACAGTTACAAGCTCATATGAATGTACAGACTGGCTGATGCATTTCAATTTGCAGGTGATGCAGCACATGGCACAGGGAGCCAACCCCACCATGAAAGCAGCACAAAGAAATGGTTTTGCTTTAGAATGAACTTATACAGTATTTCAACCCACATTTCTGAAGATGCAGCATTTTCAGAAATAGTATAAATACACAGTATAAAAAGGAAGTAGACACTTTGAAACAGAAGCACTGGCACCCTGTAACTTAAAAACGCTCATCTTTTATAGCAAATACAGTAAGCAAAGAAAAATTGCAAACGACCTGGGCACTGTAGAGTACCAAAGAATGGGCAAGGAAGCACAGACTCGAGCATGCCACTAATGAAGCAATTGCAGAGTCACAAAATGTCACAGATGAGCCACGCAGCAGCTGACCTGATAGGTGGAATTAGTTGGCAAGTGCTGCAGTAACTGAGCGATTGTGTAATTTCTTATACTAGCCAACTTAGCCTGATGTCTCCTTAATCGAATGAGAAGCAATGTTAGCTCTTCAGGCTGCAGGTATTTAGACACATTGTAAAGAGGAAATTAGCAGTCTTCAGGGAGAGGAACTATAATTACATTTTTCACCTCAGTGCCCAGAAAGCCGTTACTTGACATGATTAAGCAATTATTTAATTAACTCTGCATTTGGTCAAATAAACATAATAAAACTTGAATCCTGTAATAACAGAAAGCTCACCCCTGCTCATGTTTCAGATAAAGGCAAAAGTCCTATAGGCTTTACTGGGTTAAGATTAAGTTCTCATTCGAGTTATTTATGCTTTAACTAATAAAGTTAAGATTAAAGACTTGGGATTTTAAAATGTAGCTGCACTAGTGGGAGGCCAGAAGAGGAGCCGTGCTCTGCACTTACCGACTTGCCGTGCAAGCTGGGCGCGCTCACCGTGTGTGTCATGTAGCCCATGGCAGGCATGGAGCGGCGATCCAGGTGAGTGGAGCTCTGCAAGAAGCCACAGCCACAAGGTAAGGATTGTGTCAAGTGCCAGCTGTGTTGCATTCCACAGCAAATTCACAAATTCACTCTGCAGCTCCGCCATAGATCTTCTATTTGAATTCGTGGCGTGCTTGGATCAGGGTAACACTCACTGGCCAGACCAATCCCTTGATGATAAAAAACTTATGGATGAACAAATGCAAATTCAGTACCTGTGATGCTGGGCAGAGCAGCAGATTGTGGCAGCATCAGACGCTTCAGCAGAACATGCAATGTAGCTTTCAGCAAATTTTAAAAAAGTTCATGAAGTTCCCCCCCACCTCCCCCAATGTCTCCCAGAAAAAGGTTTGGTTGGATGATGCCCTCCAACAGCAGGCTTGTGCTGTACACAGCAACAACTGTGAATGCTCTCTTTTAGCCAGGGAACACGAAGCTACTGACATGACTGACACCTTGTGGCAATGGCTTCCATCAATACCAAGGGTTTTTTAAAATAATCATCCTTGATCTGTCCCTTTCTGCTTACAATAAGAAAGCCTACTGCACACTCATTCTTTCATCTTTCTCTTAAACCCAAAGTCCTATGGGTTCTTCAAGGCAGAATAAATGTCTCAGCTACTTTTACTCCTGTCTCTGAATTTCACTGAATGCTGTTTTGTTCTGCCTCGCTTGCCTTGGTTTTTTTTAAGTACAATTGGATGAAATTTAATAAAGCAGCACAGGGAGCGTGGAGTATCATGGATTTATGGAGACACATTTAAATGTAGAATGATGCCGTGGGCTTACATAGAAAAACATGAGCATTTTTCTCTAAAAAATTTCACTGAAGTTCCACAGAGAAGTTTTCATGACGAGGAACTGTGTTTCCCAATATTAGTAAAGCCAAGATGCCATAAAAAGAGCTTAAAATTTCTGCAGCTCCACTGCACAGGAAAGGAAAGACTGCTGTACATGCCTTTGTAAGGATGTAATGGTCCTTCAAATTACACATGGAGAAACCATTGTGTGGTAGAATATAATCAGGAGTTAAAAACATTAATTTCCAGTTCTGCAAATCACTAGACTATTTCACCCTCAGACAGAATATTATAAATCTGTATATGTGGTGTAGCAACCCACAGCTACACCACATATACACTGGAAAAAAATCTAAACTGTGCATGAAGCTGCAGCCTAAAGTCACAATCCTAAACCCACAGTGGGTATCTGGATTTACAAGTCCCTCTCTTTGCAAATACTTCCCCTTATCAGAGTCCATGGCTGAGGTCAAAGAATTAAGTGACTATAGAGGCTTTCAATACCAATTTTTCCAAATCTACCAATTCAACACAAATTGAATTCAACACAAATTTTCCAAAATTCCTGAGGCAAGGAGAGCATTTAGAGTACTGAATAAAGAAACCTCTGTCACCTCTGGATAAGAGGGTACAAAAGTCCCTACAAAAGAATCCCATACTTAAACTATTCAGAAAGTTGAAGCTTCAGACCAACACTACTTGAATTTGACTAGCCCAATGTTAAAGACTCTGCAATGGACCTAAACTATTAATATATGAATTAATATATGTAATAATAATAACATGGGCTTTGCCATAACTAAAACAAGAATCAGCTCTATGACTAACTACAATAGCAAAACATGTAGAGAAAGCAGGCACAGGAAACACAAAGCTACAAGCAAAAATAAATAATCAAGAAAGATTCCATCCTGCTGAGTTTCATATTCTTGCCTTCATACTCTCTACATTAAAATACTACCATCTGTATACTTTATACATGTAAGCATATACCTTCCAGTTTTTTTATTAGAAGTCCTCCAAACCTATGCGATGTGCCACCAATTTTCCTTTCCTAACCAACAAAAGTTAATAAATCTGATCAGAATGGCAAGAGCTTGAGGAGAAAATGATTCCTTGTATTAGCTTTTACAACTTACATGATCTTTCATACACGAGGAAGGATGCAATGAACCACAACTACATAAACCCCCCACCTGTGACACCACACGTAGAACGGTTTGCAATCAGTTAAACGGATACCCACCTTTACAGCACGATTCCGAATCTTCCTGGGGGATCCAGCAAGAGGAACATCCACAGTCTGTCTCTCATCAGATGGTTTAACCGTGAGCCTTTCTGCAGGAGTATGTGGTCTCCGTGGGAGAAAGCTTTTTGGAGGTCCAGGGGGAGGAATATCAGATGGAGAGGGCGGAACAGATATTGATCGTGGAACATCTAATGAACTTTTTGACTTGGCACGATCAATGAAGTCTGAAGAACCTACATAAAGTGGGGCCGTGGGGCTGCCATGTTTGAACTGCTGTCTCTGCTGCCACTCATACAGCTGCCAAACAGTCCCATCCTTATTTGCTTTCCTCTCCTCCTGGGACATCTTCAAGTGGCTGACACGATCTTGTGCATATTTGTAGTCACTCGGCAAATTGCGGTTTGGTGGTGGTGAGCTCCCTGAAGGCTGCCTGGTATTCTTTGGCAAAGTGTGATAGTTTTCAGGAAAAGGAGGATTGGGACCCTGACGTGTAAGAGTCTGATCAGAAGTGAGGCTGTAAAAAAAAGGGAAGAAAAGGGTAAATTTTAGCACACACTGATGAGTGGGAGTGACTGATTAAAAAAACACCTCTAGTGACACCAGCATAGGAACTACGAGACATACAACAGACATTTTAACAGAATTTACAGAAATATTACAGCAGTATTAATAACATCTATCCTGCACACAAATACATTTATACACTGTATAAATACAGGATTCTAATTTAGTGTTTAACCTAGGATGAACTACTAGAAACAAACTTAAGGAATGGCAGCATCATGTACTTAAAGTAAAAAGAAAGTCAAGAACATGAAGAACAGAATTATTGTCATGTTTATCGAGTGAGTCTGTAAATTAAAATATTCCTTTTCACAGAAAGTGTGCTCACCACTAGGTGGTGCAGTTGACGAAAACAAATGCATGTTCAATATAAGGATCTTTAAAAGCAAGAAGAAATCTCACCAATCCCAGAATATCTCAGATAGTTTTTATTCATGTGAATGAAGCAAAAAGAAAGAAAATGGTAAGCAACCGCCCAAAGTTCACAGGTCTGTATGATTTATTTCCACCTAATGCTACTGATTCTACTGATTTGAGCAACATGAGACTTTTTGCAACAAAGGTCATCGACAAATTAGAATATAAAAAAGAAGTATTACATCCTGGCTTTAGTACTGCACCCATAAAACACTTAAGCTGCACAAACTAAATATTTTAGTTGGTAGTGTTAAGACAGAATTGGCAAAAGTTTTGACAAAGCCTAGTTAGCTCCCTCTCCTGCTCTGAAGACAAAAATCTTTCTGTAGCCTCATGTATAAGAGCCTGCTTGTCAAATTTCTGATTCTCCAGTGAAATATCTGGGGGTTTTGTACTTGCAGTCATTGGTCCATTGATTCAGAATCTCCAAAGAGAAAATCATTCTGCTAGGCTTGCTACAAAGCATCAACACAAAAACAAACAAACAAAAAAAAAAAACCCAAAAAAAACCCCCACAAAATTAAAAAAACCCAACCCAGCACAAAACCACACAAAGAAACTCCGAGTATGTTTTCATCACTTCACTCAATAAGTTCCACTCTGCATGAGAGGGAGACCTCATGGTTTGAAAAATGCAGGAATTCTACATGAAAGAAAGGCCAGGATGGAAAAGAACATCTTTGTTCAGCATCCAAGAATAACTGAAGCAATGAGGAAAGAATTGCTACCAGCAACTGCAGCTCAGTAGTTGCCACCATCCCTTTTTAGTTGCAGGATTTGACACTGTTGGACTGCCTTAAAATATGGATACCCTCAAGAGGATACATATTTCCTTATGCCAGCAAGCAGAATAACTGCCCTGCACTGCCTGGTGGATTACAAATCTGTAAAGGCTCTGCTCCCTCATAACACAAAATCTTGATGTTACTTCGAATTTCAGAATAAAGCAGGCAGATTGTATAAACACAGGCAACTCAAATATCAGCATACAGTGGCCACGGAACCTCTTTTAATTCTCTAATTCATTGCATTATGTGCACTTTGAATGGTTTGTACTTTGTTGCCAATTTTTTCCACAGGAAAACGTGGTAGAAAGTTGGTAGAAATGTATTTCCTCTAGATAGTAATAAGAGCCAAGAATGTTTGGAGGGGATAATGCTTCAAAAGGACATCTGAGGCAGGCATGAAGCTAAGACAGATTCCTTTGGTGATTTCTCTGTGGAAAAACAGGGAAGGGGGACTTGACCACTCCTATACCCCAATTTAGTGGAGACCTCATGAAGGCATAAGCAAACTATCAGATGTTGCAAACCACCTGTGTGTCATTATTTTCTAACTGGACATTAAAAGGCAGAATACTGAGATCAGCTGGAATTGGTGGCAGTCAATGAAGCCACCAGGGCTGACAGCTTTAGGAGCAAAACCAACCTGAAAATAAAGACAACATGAGTTTCGCTAGGGGCAAGGGGAGTCATGCCTTCCATCTAGAAAAGGATGAATTTTTCTGAGAAGAACTGAAAACTTATTTTGAAAGCAGTACGTGGAGCAGCTGATATGAGCCAGTTTCGTGCAATACTTCAGCCTGCTATAAAAAGAGAACAAAGTTGAATGTGGATAACATTGCACAGGGAAAGTCATATTCAGAGCTGAACTTTGGAGGCAACTGCCTACATACAGGCACATTGTGTTTTCTCAGTATCTGAAGTAGGGAGAAACCTCGAGCTGAGATGACAGGCTTTAAGCTGGTGGTATCTCTACCACACAAGGTTTGTGACGCTTAGAGATAATTTGCATCATATAAAAATAGGCTCTGAGGCAACACACCAACTTCTAGGTAAAGTATAATGTCCCAAAAGGCTCCAATTAGTCCACAACAGACTATTGCTTTCTTGGAGATTAAGAGCAAAAGTGAGCAAAAGTGAGCAAAAGTGAGCAAAAGTGAGCAAAAGTGAGCAAAAGCAGCTGTTCTTGAGAATCTCCCTCATTTGAATGATGGGGTATAAAGAAGATAAAAAGGAAAGCAGACATTAAAGAGTGCATAAATGTCCTGATATCATATTACATGACTGTTGGCCATGAAAACCTTCAGGGTCTTGAATGGGAAGCAACCACACAGAAGATATTATAAAAAGAGTAAATGTTCAAAAGACAATAAGTACTACTATTAGAAACACTGTTCCCATTCATGGGAATGCACAGAAGCTAACAAAGACAAGTAATGTTTCTTCCTTAAGCAAATCAGGAAGGAACAGAAAGTTCTGCATAACAAGAAGGGTTTTAACACATTTGCAAGGAAGGAAGTATCTCAACATAATTGCATCTAAGATGGAAATATTAAGCTTAATTGGATTTATATTCCTAAAATGCAAGTAAACTGTTAGAAATAACAAATTCTTTACAATTATGCACTAAGTTTATACAGCCACTGGAACCAGATCAAAACCTAACAATTTCTGAACAGCTGCCACTTGATGCTCCTGACCTTGACCTTTAATTGCTTAAATCCAAAACCTCCTGAAAGCCTCCTTTCAAACTTTCTTCCAGTTCTTGAGATCTCTGAAAGGCTGGCATGAATCTTAGCAAAGCAGATATTCCCATCTGCTGAGAACAGAGTGGGATTAGATGGCTACACTGGATGTCACTGGAGTGCAGCTGAGAGGTCACTAAGAGAGGTGGGTCTCCAAAGTGACAGCTAGCATTTACAACTCAGCAAAGGGAGTGCTTCATTAAAAAGGGAAGTAAAACATCTATTTGAGAGGTCTGAAGATCTATATAAAAGGTGCCATTCCTACAAGCAGTGATATGAACAACTACAGTATTTGTGTGAACTCTTCAGCTGAATGAGTTCTTTCTTGTCATAATCAACTTGCTGGCAAGCACTGTATCTGTACACACCTGAACCAGGAAACAAATAAAACTGTACTCATTCTGTGTTCAAGAACTACCCAGCCCTCTGAATCCTCAGAGGCTCTCTATTTGTAACATTTCAGCTGGAATAACAATCAATGTGGAGCTTTAAAAAATTAGGTGGTCTACTACTACTTACTAAAATCAAAATGGATTGTCAATCAAATGATCATCTCCAGCTTAAATGTCTACACAGTGCAATCAGGAAGATATCTGACAACTAACATTCCGCTTCTATCCATCATTTAGCTACAGTGCAGCAACCTCAGCAGGCTAAGAGAAGGTGCCATTTAAAAGATGACTCTGTTAATCTTTGGGAAGGTAACATAGAATTTATTCTGAATGCCGAAAATATAATGGCATTTGTCAGGAAAAGGCAAAGAAAACAAGGTTAACTGAACCAAAATAGACATTTTTAGAGATATGTATATGCAGATATAGAGCTATATCTAGAAATAGATGCACACAGACACACATACATATATCTATCTATATTTTCACTGAATACTTAGCAGCTCCAGCTGAGGTAGCTGGTTTCTTCTAGAACAAAGCCTAGCACCTGCAACAACACTATCTTAACACTGCACCTGATACACGCCCCTAAAGTTAATTTATTGGGAAGAGTAATTTGAAAGAAAACCATACTTATTTAGCTATCAGTCAATCCTGCCATTGCCAGGACTTCTGATGTAAAAAAAAAAATCAACAGAAGCTTTTTAAACATTAGCTCATTAGTTCAATCGTTTTCTGTATTATTTCAGGCAAATCAATGTGTGTAATAAGAACTAACTTACCAAGTACATTTTTTCATTAAACTCACATTCTTTTGAGAAGTCCTGATTGATATCCAAGCAAAAAAAAAAAATGGAAGTTAATTGACTCTAACAGCCTAAAATAATACTAAATAATATAAAAAAGTAAGAAAGCTTCTTCAAGGGTAATTTCAAAAATAAAAGAGTAGAAGAATGGACCTCCACACAAAATTAGGAAGCCTTGAACGTCTTACTGGCTCCGACTTGACAAACATTAGCTTAAAAAAGAATTTTAAATATTGCTAAAGTGTTTTTTCCCTCCTAGAAACCACATGTCAATGTCTCTTGTTTGTTTATACTATAATTAGATTTGAGCAGATTTATAAAACACTAATTCAGAAGAATAAGGATATTTGAAAAATCCTCACAAGTAGCATCAAGCCCAACTGTTTTTCCTGCCACTTGACACAAGGTGACATCTGAACAGACACACATATTCATCACGTCATTTCTCCAACTGGTACTTCATCTGACTTTGAAAGCAAAGCAACTGTGAGATTTTCAAACTACAAAAGCGTTACAGCGTGCATTTCAACTGTTGGTACAATTCATGTAATTTTCAGGGACTGAAAATGGAAAAGAGAATCCCAGAGACCATCCTAAGATGTCTTCATTAACTAAATGAATATATGGAAACCTTTCAATATGTGATCCACACACTGTGACTCTGAGTGCAGTGATGTGATACAGAGGAGTGAATGGATGTTTGGAACAGGAACAGAAGAGAGAAGGAAAGTCATGAGCATTCTTTACTTTTTGAAGTGGAAAACAAACAATTACCTGTAACTTACATGGTGTAATTGTTTATGAATAAGAGGTAACTGAGGGTTGCACTTCACTTTTTGGCTCTTCAAAATTTAAGCAAATTTTAAGAAGTTTCAAGCATCCACAGTGATTAAAAGAAGGAAAATAAAATAGCATGCTAATCTCACTTATTCTATTTGCAATACTGTGACAACATCAAAGAGATTTGATTAGCCAATCCCATATGGGCTTTCTCAGGAGATGCCATTCTGCACTAAAGGAAAAAGTTAAGTTTTCTTACATATTGTCTCTGTAAAATATTGTTCTGATTTGCACCAAAGGTATTATTAACACGCATTTTTCTTTAATTTAAGAAAAAGCCACTTGGCCCATCTAAAAGATGGGCCTATTACCAACCTTTTTGTATCTCCTTTCTGGACTTTTACCCAGTGCTCCACTTGAGCCATGTTACTTTTCCTTTGAAACTGCTTATCTGGATTTGTTCTGGGAACAAACCCTCTTTTATATGAGCCAGTACCATTCTGCTCCACTAGGCCAGCGCCCATACTTAATGAGCTAGGAAGCGTTCCATTCTTCTCAGCTGGCTGAGGCTGAGCTACTTGGGACCACGATGCATTCCTCAAGTCTGGAAATAATGAATCAGCTTCTGGTAATGCATGCTTAGCCTTTCCCTTTTTGGTTTCCAGAGTTTCTTTTCTGTGGATGTAACGCTCCTCCTCCTCCTTTTCTCTTCTTATCTCTTCACGCTTATCGTATCCAAGCATTTCAGCTGATTTCTGATAACTTTCTTTTGTGTCTGTAATCTCTGCCTTCACACACTCTTTGCAGGCATCCACATGATTGACTTGGGGAACAGCTTGCTGATCCACTTTTTCAGTTTCCCTGAAAAGAAAGTGTGTGTCAGTAATGCACACTGTTTAATTGTGAAAAGCTGGTGTGGTCTTGTTGCTCTTTTACAAAGGATACCCACAAAATCACTGTCTGCAGACTCGGATAAATTTGACATGTTACAATAAATATGCTCAGCAAAACTCAATTGCTATCCCAGTTAGACAAAAGTTACCTTTATTGTGCTGTCAAGGAAGCAGAAATTACTTAAATACATCTGTAAAAAATGACTGAAAACACTAGTATCGTATGGAAGAAGTGTTCAACATAACATTATGTACAAAAAAGCCATAAATAAAAAAAAATCTTCCTATCCTAGGAAACACTGAAAGCCAAAAAACCGAAACTAAGCTGCCAACTGCTCATGGCAAAATATAAAAAAAGTTCTTTCATATCTTTGTAGATGTCTCAGGGACTAGTCACTTCTGGCCAAGAGGACAGAGCAATATCTACATTAAAGTCAGTACTATTGCCCAGGGAATTTCTATTGGGTAGCTACTCCTGAAGAAAAAATTGCTGCATGCTGCAGTGCACACTGGTTTAATTATTTACCTTATTGCTTAAACAATATCAGAAATCTTGATACTAAATTTGAACACACTATAAAATGTCTGAGGATTCTGAAAGTTTCATATTGCTTTTAATACATAACATACTTCATTTGCCATTTTCTTCATCTCCTTATAACAATAAGTTTCTCAACAACTTTTGTTCTCACACAATGTAATGGGTTCTCACTGATCTCAGGGTAGCACCTCATCCCTGAAACCAAGTTCAGCTTCTTTAAAGCTTTATGGGAAGTAAGTAAATTCGGAAAGTAAAAAACTGCCATGACAAAATTGTTTTCACTTCAGTCTAATTAGAATAGAATGGTCTACTTAGGAGTAAGGACACTGGATCAATATTTCTAATGTGCCAGAGTTTCCCAATTTTTCTTTCAATTATTCCTGTCCTTTCTAAGAAGAAACAGGTACCAGATTGTTTCTTGAAATTTAAATTAAATCTAGAAAGTCTTAACACAATTTCATATAGGATGCAAAGCTCTGGAAGAGATGCTGATCCTTTGTTCATATTTGACTGGCCAGAAGAAAGCAGTGTGAGATACTCAGAGAAACTGCACCATAACATTTCAACCCTCACAGCCCACAGTGGCTGAAGCAGGGCTGTCTCACAGAGCAGTGTTCCTTAGGATTAGGGAAACAATCACCTTCCAAAGTCAAAACATCAAGAAGGCTACATCAATTTACAGAAAAGGAAAAAATCTGGAAGCATATTTTGGCACAGTTGAATTTGTTCATTATCAGTTCATACCTGCATAAATTAGTTGATATCCATTAACTCTATGCACTTATGATTTACCCATTTTAGCACTCTTTTCCCCCCAACAGCACTTCAATCCTAATTCTAAACATTCTTTTGAAACAACTCATTCTGTTCTCTTTTACTTCTCTCTCCCAAAAGCTGCCAATTGGCTGTTGCAGGTGTATGAATTCACCCACAGAAACTGGAACTTGTTACCTGAAATTCCCCAAAATATTATATATAGAGAGACATTAATCCTGGTTACTAAACGTGGGCACACAACTTGCTTGTATACACAGATACTGAACTCGAGGTTTTCTTAATTAATACCAGTTAACTATTTTGCAACAGAATAAATTAAAAATAATTTAAAAGAAATTAAATTTAAAACAAAGAGAAACAAATTAAGAAGAATTAAAAATAATTCTTTCTTTAAAATAGGAAAGAGTTTTATGTATATATCTACAAACAGCAGCGTCAGCTACCACCATGGGTGTGTTTTATGCAAGATATTACATTTTTGTAAGTTTTTTTATGTAAGATATTGAATTTTTTTTTAAAAGCTTCTGGGTGGAACTTGCCTCTTCAGCGAGGAGCGTGTCTGCATGAGAGCAGCCTGGTTCATAGCCCGGATCCAGGCATTCATATCCTCCTGGGTGTCAGCACTGAAGTAGTACGTCCTCATCCCTGTGTGCTCTGCCTGAGAGCCAATGACAGAATTCTTGTTATAAATATATGCCCTCATACCTGTGTGAACAGCCTGGAAGAAAAAAGAAGAAGTAAAAGTCAGACAGCTCTTTCAACGTTTCCCCCCAAAAATTAACTTAAAAACAGTTTTTCCTTGACTGCTTCTTGAATTTGGGGTGAATTATCACACCGCCACAATGGGCTGTAAGGGCAGGAAACTCAAAAGGCATTCCAAGTTTTACTGAAATTCTTCTGCCTATTTCTAGAACTATTAAGCTGAAAATCCAGTGCTTCTGATTTTCACAGGGGGAAATTTCAGCTTTTCTTTTTCTTTTAATTGATACATTTCATTTGCCATAAATACTATACTAAACAAATTGAAGAAATCCCTATGCTGAAAAAATTTAAGAAATTCTCAATGAGATGTGCATCAGCAAGTCAATCTTCCTTGCTCATTTAATAAAGAAATTTATTCAGAAAAAACATAGGCAAAAATCTTACCTTTTAAGCAATTACATTGCTAATTTAAGAATTTATTATAATGCATGTTAGGATCTTTTGGTTAAAGGGTGTACTTGAACACGTATTAGCTGCAAAGTCACAAGACTTACTGATACTAGTTAGTAATATTGATGGAATTAACACAACACATAAAATACTGACAATTATCTCTGCACACTAAAATACTTCATGAAATTTCACTGCAAACTAGAGGTACCAGGCAATTTCTCTACAAATATATTCAATATTCAAATGAATTCAATATGGAATATCTCTATAACTCTAGGCTAGTTGAATTTAATCAAATCTCATCCATGTTTGTATTAACAATAGTATAAATATTACCAAGTCATCTAAGTCCTGCAACACTTCACATTAGCAGGGAGAGATTCATCTCCTTACTTTCCAAAAAAACTGAAGACAGTATACTCTGCTTGAAATCTCTTGTAATGATATTAAGATGAAATTAATAGTTTAAACTTATTTTTTTAAAACTAAGGCTGCTATCACACATAAAAACTAATAGCATTAAATACTGCTGACACAGGGTTTTTTAAGAAGAAAAAGAATTATATCAAATTTTTAATTTGGCTACATCTGTTTCTAAAGGGTAAATGTGTTCTGTAAATCCTGCCTAAATAACTGGTCTTTTTATATTGATTTTATATTGGTCTTTTTATATTTTTATATTGATCTCCCCGTCATTATTCCAAATCAAATTTTAAAAAAATTACTGCAGAGACAATCATAGATGGCTTCAGAAATACAAGTTTTGACAAAACCCAGTCTATTTAATCCAGCACAGCCCTTCCTAAAGATTGTAACTTCAGTTGTTTACCTAGAATTTCCCAAATTACCATGACCTTAGAGACTTGTATCAACAACTCCAAAGAGCAAAATATGTGCTTGCTATTACAGTGCTTTTAAGTAAGTTCTGCGCAAAATTTCCTCCCTTCCTATGGCAGGCTGTTCCCCTGAATGTGTGAAACGTGGCCTTTCCCTTCTGCGCCTCAAGTAAGGAAGCCTGAGCTTGTTTTGAAAACTGGAGACTGAAGTAGAACAGCCAGCTAGAAAAAGGAGGAGGAGGAGGAGGAGAAGGAGAGGAAGGAAAAAGTTACATAAAGAAGTCAAGACTCTCTCCTGCTCAAAAGAGTCTCCACTTCCCAACAACATCGGCCAAAAAGGGAATACAAGGTGGTTTCTTCTCAATTCCCACCATTAGCTGCCCACCTGAACACAGGAAAACAGGACTTATATATATTAAACAACAGCTCTGATCAATCACATATTTAGAAATCAAACTACTTTATTCATGTTTGCCTTGTTTTTCTTTGTTGTTATTGGGGGTTGTCTTTTTTATCTCCATTTTCAGAACAAGAGAATGCTCAAAGCAAATATGATTTAGAAGCATTAAATCATAGTAATTTAGTTACTATCCAGTGTATGAAGAGACCAAAAACTGGCACCTCCAGATACAAAGGAAAATGGTGACTTTAATGTGAGACCTTATGACTACAGAGTTCCTTCACAGAGCAGGCTGATCCCACAGAAGGTGTTAAAAATTCAGAAGTGAATCGATTCCTGCAGCAAAGCAGACTATGCATGTCCCACTGAGATGATGCAGTTAAGACCCAACCATCCACTGGTTTTATACTTGCTTAAAAAATCCAGAATTTTGGGAAACTATCTGCAGAGACTGCATACCACACCAAGAAATGGATTTAACAGCTGTCTTAATTGACCTGTATGCCCTGATCAACATAACCCATTTGTGTTTTAGGTTTCTCTTTGAACACAGCTGCAAGCACTGCCTAAGAGGCTGCAGGTGAAAACAGTATCAAAATGCAAACTGTGCTGCACCACTCTCTCTTGAGACTGAAGCTCTCGCAGCCACAAACATTCCCAGCTTCAGAAGGGACAGTGGAGATGGTGTGTGATTATCAACAAACACCATATCCTGAAGTTTACCATATATAACACTGGTTAAGGGAAAATTCAAATTTATTTTAGTTATTTATTAGTAGTGTGTTTTAAATGCAAGAAAACAACTTTGTGCCAATGTCCCATAGCTGTCCCTGCTGGCAGACAGAAGCTAGCAGGCCTTTTGGGTTTGGGAGTTTTTTTTAAAGCCAAAGCTATTAGGATGGCTAGAGCATACTAAAAAGCCTAAAACACAGCACATGCTCACATATACACCATACACACAACAGGGAAAAAATAATATTGGTACCTATTCATGCATTCAGATGCCTTAATGTGGATAGATTGAGAAGAAAAGCAGTCTCTCTCCCATTGTGCACAGTAGGAGAAATGGACAGTAAACCCCAAGAGCATATCAACAGGACAAGACAAGGACAAAAAATTAAACAAGTTAAAATCATTAAAAGATTCATATTAAAAAAAAAAAAAACCCAAACCCCAAAAACCACTTAACAAAAGACTGTACTAAAAGTAACTAATGCCTACAGCTGTTATGCTCACCTCCACTTGTTCAAAATACCTGAGAGAAAAACCACCATTCACAGAACAAAGGGATAATGAAAGGAACAGTTTTCTAATAACTATAATGGTTTCAAGTTAGTTCTGTCAATAAGCTGTAATATACAGAAAATGCTTCCTTACCCTGAATTCTGATATTTATGAACCCTTTCTGAGCAAAAATTGAAATAACACTCTGAGCCTTCACTACAAACTCAACAACAGCCCACTACAACCTAACTCATCTTTCACCCTTAAATAATATTGAGCTTTTTGAGGATTTCCAGAAGCTTGAACCCTCCCCTCTTCCAAATTCAAAACCAGCACCTCTCAAATTTATAACCCTTGGCCTTTCTTCACCTGACTCCTCAGACCCAGAGCAACATGGGATCGTAAGAAGCAACACTGACTCAGAGAACATAAAGGAACAAACTATGTCAATTTTTTTTCTTTTAGGAAAAACAGTGAGATCAAAGAAACAGATAGGAAGTTTGTCCTGATCTCAGTAGTCTAAGCAGTGAGCAAATACTTCCATTAGTAAGTCCAATTGAAAATAATTTTCATTATTTGAGGACAACAAGGCTTCTAAAGAGACTGATGACATGAACCACCATAAACTGATACTATTTCTGTCCAAAACTACTGTATTATTACAAAGTACAGTAATTTCTCTGTTAATCATAGGAAGTATTTCCAGCTATATATGAAGGTTTTGCAAGCCTTTTCTCATTAAAATCTACACTGAATTTAAACACTGAATTTGTGCTCACTCATACTGGTACCAACAAAAAGCTATTATTTTGAAATGCAGCCATCAGATTAACTAAATATCTTTAGGATGTGACCTGCTGAACTAACAAAGCAGTAAGGATCACGAGTTCTAAGTTCACAAACAGCTTAGTGACAGTGGCTTCCAGCTAGCCACAGCACTTTGCTTGGCACAAATAGAGGAAGTGAAAAAATTGTCGAGACTCAAAAATTGTATTAAGATAGAGACCTAAAAGCACAGTTTCTAAACAAAAAAAATTGAATGCACATACTGTTAAATTTCAAAGTAGGGGTCTGATTGCATTTCAAAAGCCTGTAGGCAGTTCTGAAGGCCTGTAACTGTTAAACACCCAAAGAGACATAAAAACTTAAGCTGGACCTCAGGAGGTGATGAAAGGAAAAGGATTTTGAGAACTCCTACAGCACACGTTTGAACACTTTGCAGGGTTTAACACAGAACCCAGTGAGCATGTATTTTACAAGCCTCCTTCTAACCAAATCACATGCAAAAAGCATCCATGTATTTGCTTAGAAAATTTCTTTCCTCTAGTTTTGCAAACAAAAGAGTTGAATTTTTTTCCAGTTCTGCTGTTTCCCTAGCTTCCAAACTCACTGCCACTTCAAATGGGAGCCAATCCTTCCGTTGTAACAGAAGATTTACAACAATCTCAATAAAGAACAGGCTAAATGTAAAAAGTGCCCTGGCACATTCTCCCACTCATTCAGGTCTTCAATGCAAAAAAAAAAAAAAAAAAAAAAAAATCTTATCTTTATTTTGGGCTTAATCTGCTTGTGTGTTCTATTTCTGGCTGTGCTACGCTGCGAGACAGAATGTCCATCCAGGCTCTGGGCCTGGAGGTGTTCTGAAGAGAGGAGATAAAGGTAATGGCTGCTGAGTGATGGATGCCAGCACAGGGGTGCTCCTGCTGTGGGATGCCCACAGCCAACTCTGTGACCACTGAACATCAGTGCTGGACAAGGTCTGAGCCACAGGAACCTGACAAAATCCTCCTGATGCCCTTGGAGTTGGGTCTGAATAAAATCAAAGTGCAGCATCCAACCTGCAGTCGATCATCAAACACCTAAAGCAGAGTTAAAACTGGCCTGACAAACTGATACATGAAATGTTGATATTTTGACAGAGTTTTCTAGCATAAACTTGTTTTTGCTAGCAACACCCTATTTCTATCTATATCAACGTTTTAGTAATGACCCTGTGTTGAAAGTCTCATGATATTTCCAGAAAAAGACTCAGATATACCTGGTAGAGCTCACACAGGTATCCTTAAAGGAACAGGGGAAGTCTGCATTTGCTTCTGGAAAGATTTAACCATGATTCCACTCCACTTGGCCAGTGGTGACTTAAGAGTGTGTGTAAACACCATCTGAATAAAATAAAAAGCAGGGAACCCTAGAAGAGTACACTGAGTTCCCCTCTTTCAGTACATGCTTCCTCCTAGGAAAAGGCTCTAGAAAAGGAGGACTTTATGAATCACACTCAGTAAATACTGGAGGTGGAATGTTTTTCTTAAACAAAGATTTCTTTGTAGCTTTATCCTGATAACTCATGCTTAATGCATTTGAAAAAGTACAATAAACATTTCCACAAAGTGCACTGGGTCTTTTTTAAGCACATTTCCCAAGTTAATATTTTCTTAATAAATTTCAAACCATTTTCCACTTGAACATAGAACTGAAAGCAAAAAAGGCAGTCTTAATTTTAAAACACCTCAAAAAATCAAAATGAAGGAAGTCACATGTTCTTCATAATTTCAGCACAGAAAATATTTAAACAGAGATTCCTTCTACATCTCCTAAAGTATGCCTGGTCAAAACCTGACTTGTAAATTACTTTAATGTACATAGCTTATTTGCTTGATAGAAAAACAAGTTCTGCTCTGACTTTAAACCTGCCACAGGCACAGAAGTTTCTGAACTTTGCCTAAGTGCTGCAGTTCTGACCATCATTTGGAGTCAGGTTTTTGCACTATCAAGAAGTATATGTTTTATTTCATATCTGTGGGCTTCTATAATGAAGACTAGAACTGTAAATAATACAATTATATTTATTTTTAGAAAAAGAAAAAACACAAAACCACCCATAAACTAGACCAAACAGGAGTACTTTTTCCTTCAAAAAGTCCATACCACTTAGGATGACTAAGTGCTGTCATTTTCTACCTGTGAGATCAGAGTCAATACTTTCCTTTTTAAAAAACCCACAACAAATCCAAAAAGACATCAGTCCATTATGAGATCAAGTACTCTATTACAAAGTACAGAGGACAACTTTTCTTCCAATTTGTACACAGTACCAGAACAACTTGTCAATACTAATTTCTGATTTTAGAAACAGGCTCTTTACTCAGAGACACTTCATTAAGCTCTAAGGACACTTATGAAGTAACAGACATGAATGTCAATTCATAACCAAAAAAAACCATACTATGTCACATTTGAACAGGCAGTCAATAAACCTGTCTGCTTTTAAAAGCTAGTAACAAGTAAAATGGGAAAACAGATGGATGTTATTTTGTTTACAAAAGCAGCTTTTCTAATGAAAATAAACTACGATTAGCTGATAAGCTTTGAAAATGTACCTTAAAAGAAAATTTGCGATTTATACGATCTTCAGGTCCAACTGGAGATATTACATAACTAGGCAATGGGATGCTCCCCAGAACAGACTCTTCTCTGCTGTCTGTGGAATAAAAAAAAAAAAAGAATTTAATTCCCTGCATTGTTTAGTGGGCTAACATTATATTCTCCTTAATGGACACAGAGAAAACAGGTATTAAGTAGAAACAACAGTGGTTCAGACTGAACATGAGGAGAAGCATTTTCCCAAGGACAGAGCAGCAGGGGCACAGGCCAAGGAAGAAGCTGTGCCATCTCCATCCTTGCAGCTTTTCAATGCCTGACTTCATTAAACCCTGAGCAACCTGTGCTGACTCCTTTCCTGACCCTGCTTTCACCAGGCACTGGGATGGACACTTCCTGAAGTCCCTTCTGACACGAATTCACTTATGACTCAACACCAATAATACGTGCAGAAAAATATTTTAGTTTTAAAGAAAAAAGATTGAAGTTTATTTTCTTAATCAGACTGGGTTTTTATTGAGGTTTTTTCTTTTTTTTGAGGGGGTTGTGGGGGTTGGATACTGCTTTTTATCTTCAGCCAGAAGAACACACTTCAAGAATAAAGCTTATTGTGTCAAATGTACTGTGACAGGCTGCAAAACATGATGGACCTTCCATGTAGCACTGTTCATCTAGGCTAATGGCTATAATTAGGAAACCTCTCTTACTGCTGGCTCCAAGTGATTGACAGCAGAAATGCAGCATCTAGAAATATGAATTCCAAGTCTGATATTCTGTAATGCTTTTCAAAAATTGTAGCACATGAAGTATTCAAGACTTGAAAATAACCGTATCTAATACCTAGTTTGGTCTAAGATCACATCTAACCTTTCTTTTTTGGTAGAATTGCTGGATTCAGAAGTTCTCACTATTACTTTGTCCCTTGGATTAAAAGTGAACCAATGCCCTGACGTGGCCATAGCACATTCTCAAAAAACTCAGACATCCAGAACACAGACCAGAGAAGGGATAAATCTTATTTATTCCAGTCAGATGTTCTGTGCAAACCATGGCACACACCAAACATAAATTACATGAAAAAACATCATACAGCATCCTTTGCTTCCCCTACTCTGGCCTAGAATTTGCTGTGCATTTAGGATGTCCAGCCAAGCAATTGTTTCACTGTTCATCTCAGAACAACTAACTTTATCTGAAGAGTTCAGTTAGTTCACCTTGATTTGTACAGGTGAACTGTTCAGAACAACTCAAAGCTGCTATTATCTACTCACCTTTGTAGTAAAACAAACAAAAATCAGCAAGCACAAACCATCGTCTCTTCCATAACCGCATTCCAGAGCTATCCTGAAATGCAAGAAATACAGTGTACACTTTTTATTTATGGAAAGTTAACAGACACAGTGTTGATCCAGTGAGTAGTTTACCAGAAGTTTACCTAAACATGATTGCTAACTGCAAAACAAATTGTTTATATCTTAGCAAAATATTGTGTACTAAGAAAGATAAGAGGCAAAACATCCAGCTAGAAAATAATGAGGGCAGAATAGTCAAACTGCTAATTTTCATTAAGTAATTAAACCCTCATCTCAAACAGCATTCAGATTAACCTTGTACACAACCAATGCTTATTTTATCTGCTCAGATTTATCTGTAATAAGGAAACAAAGTGTGTTTCTGGATGGCACAAACGCCGACAAAGTTTGCCTGCAGACCAAAATGAAAATCACTACACAGCTGTGAAGTATGACCTCGCATTTCAGGCAATGATACCCTATAATTCAATCACCATATGTTACCCATGCTTAAAATGTAATTTAATCAAATATTCCTTAGGAAATAAAACAGGATGCATAATGTGCAGATTTTAATGAACTATAATATAATATGCCTGTGGAGATATATATATATAGATATAGATATATATAACCTTGTCAAAATGAGTATTATTTGCATTGAAATTAATGTCTGAAGCTTTTAAAATTGCCAGACCTAGGCAAGTACAACTTCTTCAGCTCAGGTAGGCTTTGATGAGACCAGCAGCATAAAAAGCACCTTCAGGTTTTAAGGGTTTACAAGCAAAGGTTAGGGGACAGAAGGAAATAGGATATACAACATTGCTCTAGCTGTTTCCCTCCTCCTTTCTGCAATCAAATTAAGTATGGAAGTATTTTCTTCCCTTTTTCATGCTACAAGGCTGGCAACACATACTGTGTCCGAGTTCTGATTCTGTCCTGAGAACTAATGGACTTGGGTAGTGGATGTCAACAGAGCTGAGAGTGGAGAACAGCAGAATTACATCTCTCCACCCAGGAGGAAGCAGACAGCTGTCAGCTATTTCACTTTCCTGTGCATGTAAAACTAACTGTAAGCCTTAGATTTCAGCCTGCTCCTGCCCCCCCACCCCCTAAATCCAGCTGCTGGATCTCTGGTGATAATATGGTAGACATGGGCTGCCAAATGAGAAGGAGGGGAATTATCCTCATATAGCAAACAAAATTTTATTTATTACACTCAAAGATGTGTTTCTGTCAGCTTAGGAGTTCAAGACATAGCAGCTGTAGAATTCTGTTCATTGGATTAAATTCTATAATGCAGTCTTTGCTGGCTACTGGTCTTGGTGATGGCAGTGTGTGGTGGATGTGTCCCCATTTCCTGTAATTTTCTCCCTCCTGCTTCTGGAGAACAAAAAGGCATAGGGACTGGAATTAAGCCTTTGATCAGGGTAGATGGGCATAACCAAGTAGACAGAATAAGGCCTTCACAGCCAACCTCAGGCTGACTGTGTTCTGAGGGAGTCAAAGATCAGCCTGACAATCAGCCAGCAGGATAAACCAGGGAAAATAACCACATTTAGATAACAAAGTTACAGCCTCAACATTGAGCTGTGATGATGATGTCCATTTATCAGTTTCCTCTTCTGAATCAAACCCATTTGTAAACCTTGGTTTTCACACCTGCCGAGCACGAATTCCTCATTATGGAAGTCTGTGGAAGCACCCAGCACTGCCCTGTGCCACCAACACTGGAGCTTCTGCTTTTTCAGCTCCTTGGAAGCACTGCCTCTTCCTTGATGATTGCACTGAAGTGTATGAACAGAAACAGGTGATCACATGCATACCTGCTTGTGCAGCCAGCCTCTTACTATCACAGGAACATTGGGATTCCTCCTGATGGCTTGTTCCCTCTTTCCAAAGCTGTGAACTTTGTTTCCAGTCTTTACAACCTGTAAAGAAGTATAATGTAGCAGTGGTTTCTAAACTGTACTGAGACTCATTTCATATTACAAATACTCTCACTGCAATAACTTATACTTCATTACACAGCTACAAAGTATTCATGGCATTTTCAAGGGCAAGTAAACAGGCAATGATATTTACAACAGAGCAAAGTCAATCTTCCACCTTCATCAGGATGGCATGCCAGCTCCTGCTGAAGAGCAGCAGCACTGGTGTGTCAAATCAGAAAGGCAGAACTGTGGAAATTTTAGTGTGCCTGGGAAGAATTTGAGAGCTGCATGCAAGTCTCGGTGGAAAATATTGCACGAGCCTCTTACACGCACAGGACTTTGAGCAGAGATGAATCTTACCCTTGCTCTTCTTTGTTTGGCTTTTTGGGGGGGTTTGATGGGGTTTTTTTGGTGGATTTTAATTAATTTTTTCTTTCCTGTTTAAATTCAAACAACCTTGATAGCTTAATAAAATGCTTGGACTCTGGCCCTGCAAACAAGAGGAGACAGTGACGCTACCAGGGAAGAGACCTACACGGCAACCAGTGGAAATCACAAGGACTAGGTAATGATCTGTGTCTTACTGAAACCTCAGTTTTGACCCACATGGACAAAACTATTTCACAAACAAACAAGCAAGGCCCATCCGTGTGTGAAAAAGCAGAATCACTCAATGAGTAATTTGCCTGGTTTTTTCCCAGCCTCAGCCCAGTTTGCTCCTCCAACTGCTTCAGGACAGACTACCCTTACAGCTGCTGCCAACTTCTCCAAGAAAAGAGTTGTCCAAATTCTTTCCTATAGTGTCTCTCTTTTTCATCTCTGAGCTTGTCAGGGTACAGATGCTCTGTGGGCTGCAGGCAAACAGCAGCTCTGGAAACAAGTATATTCATCACACACAAGGGATAACATCAGAAAAATATCTCAGTGTACTGCTCCTGCCAGTCAGGCAACATCTGGACTAGAAGACAGCATGTAATATAAATAATTCTAGCAAAATATTGTAACTTTAAGTGGATTCTGTTGAATGATTGATGTTGATTGATTGATGAAGACTTTACCAACCTGCACGAAATTTCCTGTCTTAATGAAGGGTTAAGATAATAGCTATAACCAGTATGAAAAAAATGCACTTTTTTTTTTTGATGCTACAACATATGAAACAGGAAAGTAGATTTAACAGTAGTGAGGAGCAGGATTTCCCCAGCAGTGACAGCTCAGTGAGAGCCTGCACAAGACCCAGCAGCACCCAGGGCACCACAGGTGGTCACCTGAGGAAAAAGCCCATACTTGTCCACCTGTCCAGGGTTGTTGGCACAAACCCAGCAGAGCAGGTTGTAAAACAGGTTTCTGAGGAGGTGCCCCTGCCATCCAGCTGGCAAAAGGCAGTTCATAGCAGCAGTCAGGTCAGGATGGTATCACCAACATCTCCCAGGCTGTGTCTCTGCCAGACCTGTGCTAAGGCACTCAGCCAACAGGCTGCAGAGCACTGGCTTCAGGCAAACACAACCATATAGGGGCTTTTCTTAAGAAAAATGAGAAGTAAGCAATACAGTTGAGCTTTTAAAAATTGCTGCCAAATGTTAAGATGCAACAGCTACATTAAAAGGGTGATGAAAAATAATGAGGCCCAAATTTGTTAAAGCTCTGAAAGTCAAAAACTTATTTTTATTTTGGTTTTACTTTATTTATACTTTGCAGCTGAACGTAAATCAATTTACAAAATCTATAGAATTTAGCTTTCTAATCTTTCTCTCATGTAAATGTTTGGAAGGGTGAAGGAACTGAGGAGCAGCTGAAGTGTAGCTGATCTAGCCTTACAGCAGCATTTAAATTTGGTTGTGGTTTTTTTTAATCAGATCTTTTAATCAAGCACTTTCTCTGATCTTAATAATTACAAAATGCTGACCACAATGTAGAAAAGTCATCCTTGGACTTGGTCAAAAGACCAAAAATTTTCTATGACATAGGAGTAGGAAAATTTTTCCAAAGGCTGTGTATTATATGTCAATCCAATACCCATAATGGAAACAAAATTATCATTTTATGGTGCTTTATGTAATTAAAATTCTCATACAATCTTCAGTATTGATCATCTCATTCTGCTCTGGAATAAAACAAAGCACAACAGATATTGCAAAGCATAACAGATACTTAGTCATGCCTTGTTTCCACTGGCTAGACTAAGAAATTGGTTTAAAAGGTGTATTTTTAAACTATTTCTCTGCACTGCAGTAGTCTATTCCTAACTTGAATTTTTCTGATATCATTGTCATGAGTTTAAAAATGCAGGTCAGCACAGCTGTCTGTATTACTGAAGACACAAAAGTCACTTTCAACTTCAGTACATTTGTTATGCTGACTTGCTTGCGAATGACTGCTAAGTTTTTGCAACAAAACCCAAAGATGTCAAGAGTCAAAATTTTCAAATCCCTTTCCATCACTGCCTCATATTCTTTCTTACAGTAGCTTGTAGCTGAGGAAAGTTGCTAACTTACTATGCAATTTTTTTCTTTCTTTTGAACAGGATTAACAAAAAGAAGTAAAGAGACTTTTTTTTGGAACAGATTTTTAAAGTAGTAAACAGGAAGACTGTATTTTGGTCAAAACATGCAAATACATATGCATAATAAAACATGGAACTTTCAACCTAGAAGGAATTTAAAAATCAACCTATAAAAAACAACCTGTTAAGTCATAAACTTAAAGTCAAAAAAATTTCAGTGTTTCAGTTAGAAATGAACTTATGAATCCTTTCAGTACCTCTAAGAAAATTATACAAAATCCTTATTTTTACAGATAGAAAAAACTGAAATTCTCCAAAAATCTTCAAATTTTGATCGTTCACATACAGTGGCTGTGAACTAAACTCTCTGCTGCATTCCATTTCCAGACAGTCCCAGAGCTGGCACCTGACATTCCTGTCAGCACTGCTTGTTCCAGCTGCTAGACCCATTCTTGACTTGTATTCCTCAGCCGTTTACCTCAGAGAAATACCAGCAACTACCAGTGTCATCAACAATTCAATGACTTCTGTTAAGTAGAATCCATCCAAAACATGCTCTCAAAATGTAAATAGTAAAAACATTGCTGACTATCCTTTCTTTTTTGACTTGGCCAAAGTCCTCTGTGGCACAGTAACATTTACAAGCTTCCATTCACACCACTAGACATTTTGACAGACTAAATTCCAAATGGATCTTACTGTCAAACTGAAACAGACCCTTATTCCTCCATAACCTTAATTATTAATCAATATAAAAGGCTTTTAATATGGTTAATCTTGTAATTGAATTGGCTATGAACAAGCAGATCTTTGGGACACAGGATAATTGCAGTTTATCAAAATGCCCTTTTGCTTTTCATTCTCTCAACACCATACCCCTCAAATGTCAAAAAGTAGGATAGACTGCATTGGTCTGAAGTCTTTAGATGACTTACTCAGACAGATCTTGCATGAAAATACTAGCCCTAAATGTGTACAGCTCTACAGAAAAAAAGTCTGAACTTGGCCCGGATTCCAACACTACGCCTACACCATCCTGTGATAGCATTTTTCAGGACCAAATTATAGAAGCATTTAATAAAAAAAAATAATAATTAGCCATGGCTAAGTAGAGAACATGAACATGGCTTCATGTTGGCTTCACATCTGGGAACTCCCTCTTTAAAAGAATGATTATGGATTCCAGGGAAGAAAACATTCAGAAATAGAGGGAATGTTGTATTGTGTTTTTATGCTTTGAGTGGCCTCAGAGAGACCAGACACAGGTGCAATGGAAGAACCTTAAAATCTATTCTCAACCTGCCAAAAGTCAACCTCAAAGTGGAGGACACAGGTTATTTTACAGCCCTTTTTCTCATTGCTAGTTTACTTGAAATAATTTTTATGTTAGGCTGTGAAGGAATTCAGCACCTCTTCTGACTCTACAAAACAAGAGAAGTGATTTCAAGCCTGCTAACAGGTGCAATGCTGAAACACAGCATATGTAGGAAAGATGTTGGTTCATCTTAATTAAGGACCCAAAGTAGAATGGATCTTATAAAAACAAACTTAGTGAAGAAGCAAAGTACTGGCAAAGCCTCTGTGAGAGCTTTATTCTAAGTCTAAAGCTGCCATGTGTTAAAAAAATCTACAGCTGGAAGCCTGCCAGAAGCATGCATAGCCACCCTTACAGTGGACTGCAAACAGAAGTAAGAATAGAAAGAGAGACCAAAACCAGACCAACCAAAGCCTTGGGAGGTGATTCTGGATATTCTCTAAGCTGTGATGAAAAAAGCATTACACCCTCCTGTTCAGCTGTGTGGTTCTGACATGCCCAGTGAATTAGCCTCCAGCATGTGGGTGGCCAGGGAGTGGAATCCAGTCCCCATTTCTGGTCTCTGACTAGATCAGTGCAAGCAGGTGACAAAGGGAAGCAGCAGGAGCAGGGGTCAGAGAATGGATGCTTTTTGGCAGAAGTGTGATCCTGGCTAAGGAAAAGCCAGATGTGCCACTGGAGAACTCCCCAGCTCAAAGCACCGTATCAGGTCCCCAGTAAGTTTTTGCTAGTTTAAAGAGGGGGAAAAATGAGCTTTCTGCCTCTAATCAGGCTTTAAAAAATTAGAGTAAGAAGGTAAAAACAAATCCTGACATACTTTGGTAAATTCAACTCTTCAAATATCAAAAAGAAGTATTTCAACTAATACAAGTAACCTACTAAGCTTACTGCTTGCAGTGATAACTTCATCTAGCACTTTAAAGATAAATGTATTCTTGAAATATGATGTGTTGGTTCAATAACTTATACACTTAAGGTTTTAAAAAGTAACTTTTAAAAAAATTAATTTTTAGCTTCTCATGAAATTGTATCATCTCCTATACTCAAGCACATCAAAACATTAGATGTGTAGTAAAAGATCAGTAAAAGATTTTAAGTATTCCAACTAAACAAAGTATCTTTGCAATCAATTCAGTGAAGTCCTTTCTTAAACTCAGTTACATAAGGGGCTGCCCACTTTTGCATTTAAAAGAAAACCAACTGAGAAGTTTAAGAACTGCAGTCAAAGTTAAGAAAATTATATCTGCTAATTCTTTCAATATTGCCCTATCCCTTTTTATCCACCCACTACCATTCTCACTGTTCTGTAATTTATTGTAAGGTCAAAGAAGTATTAAAATAGATGGTGACACTTCAAGTACAGCACTTTATTATATTTTGCTCAATAATGGACACAAGGTCCTTTGTCAATGACAAGGAATGGACTTTTCTATTATTAAACATTATGTGTGTGAACTTGGTGCCTGCACTGTTTGTGCAATGCAGTGAGGACAGAAAAGGATTTGTTACCAAGATGAGGAAAGGCAGTAAGTTTCATGAAAAAGTAAGAACTGCAAATTCCTGGTATCATACATCACTTCTTCCCATATACACTGGACCACCAAAACACTTGCTGAAATACTAATATTCCATATATTTACTTTCATTTGTAAGACTCAAACTTTCTATGTCACAATAATCACAATGTAAGAGTTACCATTCACAGCTGTCATGAGGGTATACAGTGCTTCTAAAAGAGCTGTAACAGTGCTGTTACTGCTGTATACAGTGCTATCAAAAGATTGGTGTATGGGTAGAAGATTTTACCTCTTCTCTGAGGTCTTACTAGACTTCTAGGTTAAATCCACAGCCCTACTGAAATCAGCATAAGAACACTAGGTTTAAAACCAGTGAAGATCTGATAAACAAACTGAAAAAAATAGCTTTTTCCTTTACCTTAGAGCCAGGTTTTGTATCAACAGCAGATGTAGTTACTGCAGTGGACGTTTCACTGACCATGCTTGAAGGCCTTTGGTTTATTTGTTGGTTGGACATAGATGAATTCTGTCTAGAAAGCAAACAAAACCAGATAATCTAAAGCACATTGTTTCAAACATTCAGTTTGGCCTTTTTATATTTAAAATTCACAGTGTGCAAATGAATGACACATTAGTCAAATGTTTCCCCTGCATTTGCAAGTTCCTTTGCACCATTTCTGTTATTTTGACTCCAGGTCTTTCTCAAGCAGTGACATCTGATGATTGGTATTTGTCTATGCATCAGGAGGGAGAAACCTGCCAACTTGCCTGCAAACCCAAGAGAGAATCAAGATATAACAAGGAGTGCAGGAAGAGAGAAGATAAGGCCTATGCAGTGAAATCAAACTGTGCCCAATTTAGAGAATTGGCCACAAACCTGTGAAAGAGCCAGTACTGGGGAGGAAAGGACAGGAATCAGCACTTGGCAATAACAGGCTTTTTATTTAAAATCAAATTGAGTCTAGACTGCTGTTAGATCTTTCACTAACTTAATGCTGTATCTTTGAATCTGCCCAAAATATGATTCATAGCACAATATGAATTATTAAAATACCTTTTAAGCAAAATGGTGCAATTCATGGCAGATAGTCGTTAGAAATGTGTAATTTCTGAGTCATCCTAAGATTCCAGAAATCCTGATAACTAGCTCAGATATCCATTTAAAGCATAAGTGAGGTCAATCCTACCAGAAGAACCTGTTCAACAAGTAAGAATTCAGTACAGTCACCCAGATGAAGAATTGAGAGAATAAATGGAAGGGTAAAATAAAAATCTCTGTGCAGAGAAGCTTCAGCAGCCAAACTCGACACCAGCACTGAATGAAATTAAAACCACAGGTGGCATTTTCAAAAATCATTAACAACATAATTTAGCAAATAACAAGTAGCAATAGAGTCACATCAGAAAAGAAAACATAACAAAACAAACAATTAACAACACCTGATTTTCCTTTTCCCAGTCACCAGAGCCATTTATTAGGAAAAACAAAAGTTGTATACAAGCTACACATGGCTGCTGCTACCACTGAAATCCAGATCTGAACAACAGAGAACAGAATAATTCTGAGGAGTTACCACAGTTATCATGAGAACAGAGAAGAATCTGTGATTTTAGTAGCTCAACACAAGGTTTAACAGAAGTCAAAGTATGTTCCACCACTGCTCTCCCTCAGTTCCAACCTGAACAATTATCTGTCTGAAAGCCTGGATAGGTGGTTTTTCCATATTTTTCCATTTTGACAAGGGTTTCAATGGAGCTTGTAAATAAGTAACAGAACTTAGGTCCCATTTTATTTATACCTTGCATATCTGGCATAAATTACTTCTTTCTAGATTTTATATATAACCTCAGGTCCAAGATATAAGAACAACCTATAGCAAGCCCCTAAAACTCCTGGCCATCCTTTCAAGCAAGAGAACTTAATCACGTCAGTTTGAGTCAATTAATCCAGTCTCTGCAAAATGCAGACTGAGAAGCTTTCCATACATGACACTGCTTAAGCTATTTCTGACAAAAATGAAAAATACCATTTAAGTTTTGACAAATTGGAATTAATTTTTCCAATAAAAAATTAATGAAAAAGGAATAATCCCAGAGGAATTGTTTAATTTAAAATTTCTAGTCTGATTTAACAGATTTTCACTATTCCCAAAAATACTGTTTCACAGCAGGTTAAACATAATGCACTTTCAAAAAGAAAAAAAGAAGAATTAGAGCAAAATAAGCCATATGTTTAACAAGACCATCATGAGAAAATCATAATACAATACAGAATGATAAAAATGTGTTTTCTAAGCATTTATTATGTGATCATACTGTGATTGCTCTTCCACTTGCTACTAAAAGTGATCACTGCCAAGAAACCAGGCTTTCCCTTTCTAATAGTATCAAATTAATGACAAACTTCACATTCACAAGCAGAAAAATGCTTTTTAAAAAATGTGAGGTTGTTGCCATGGAAGAATTCAAATAGCAAGCAAAAGAGACATTAAGTCCATTGAAAGAGAAAATACATTATTATTCTTCTATAAAAAGTCTTCGGCAGCAAACTTGGTGATGCAAACTTGCTGTACCCAACATTTAACAGAAAACACAAAACTATAATGCAAATTTATTTCAGTATTTGTATATAGTATTTCAAAGATACAATAGGATTTTTAAATGAAATCAGAACATAAAGCTCAAGTATTCAAGTCTCTTCACAGCTAATCAATATTCTCAGTGTTTTTAAATGCAAATAAAAGTAGGCAGAATATGCAGAATTACCTGAAACATCCTGGCATGTTAAGGGAATTAACATTGTCCTAATAATATTTACAGATTCGACTTTAAAATTAAGTGACTACAGCATTGACTCTTTGCATTCAGAAACATTAGTTCAAAGTTACTATCACCAAAAATGTTTGATAATATCTGTTATCCAAGATACCCCATTTTGTCTTTGTAGTGATGGTGTTTTACTGTTTTCAGGCTAGGTTTCTTACTGCCTCCCACAAGTGTGTGAATGCACACACAAAATTGCAGTGTGTCCATTTGGAGCTCTGGTACTGTGTAAATATTTTTAAGTACTTGAAAATAACACTCTATATAATATGTCCTGTCAAGCAACTCCCTGCTCTACTTAAACATTGCTAGTATGTCTCCAGAAACCATATTTACCAGCTGAAAAAATTACATAGCCAACATCTGGGTTATTAAAAAACCCCAACACTGAACAAGAACAATAAAAAACAATGACTACACCAGCAGACCATATTGAAAATGCAATACTCACGAGAGATCATAAAGATCAGACGACTGGGAAGATCCACATCCATACTGGCAACTTAAAAAGTTTATTTGTTGGAATCAGACATGATGCAATAACATTGTGTCAATGTAGTTTTATTACTAATAAATTTCCTAATCAGCTAGATTAAAAAAAACCACCAACAAACTCTCCTAGTGTTTCTATACAGGTAAACAAGGTAGATGTTTATCTTGGGGTTGTTTGGGTCTCCTCTTTCTTCTCCACCTGATATTTTTGCTGCTATAGTAACCAAATGCAATAGATAAAATAAGATGGCTCTCTCCCCAGAGATGATACACAGGTTTTATCAGGCACACAAAAACAGGCAAGAAAGAGGATAGCACTCATTCGATTAAGCACACTATATTTTTCCCTCATATCTCTGCATTTATGTTCAAGTTTTGTCTTTTTTCAAGTACTATCTTCTCACTTGCAAACACACTGCTATGACAAATATTACACAGCTCCTAATACACAACTAGTAATGTTTAACATTAGTTACATGGCTGCATGTGGCTGATTCTTCCTTCCTGTCCACAATTACTTAAAGAACTGTTATTTAGACAAAAATTTGAGAGGAGAAATCTAAACACAATATACAGCTATCCTAAGTAATTCTATCACAGGCTGTTTTCGGAGAAATGCATGTGTTACAATGTAGTTAACTAAAAACCAAACACCTGTCTAGCAGACTTATCATTAATTCTTACTTTTCCATTGGTTGTTTAAGAAAGGTCCCTTCGGGGATTAAGGGTTCATTAAAAACATGAAAGCAAAGCACAGAGATCAAGGGGCAGTTGTGAAATGGAGGGGCTGCCCATACAACAAGATACTCAGATTATTTCAGTGCGATTCTAAAAACTGTGAGGTGAACAAGTCAAAAGAAAATAAAAATTATTCTAGACAAAAACTGAAATTCTGGCAGAAACAGATAGAAAAATAAACTTCAGATACAAGCAACTGTGACGTCAAACTGAATTCAATGCCAACAACAGAAAAGTAATTCAAAGGAGGAAGAAATAAAAACACCTCTGCAGCTTTTATCACTCAAAACAACATTGCCAAGGAAAGGTTATTTTTAAATATCAGCTCAATGAGTAACAGCAGCCAAAGCACGTTAAGAATTATTAGTAAAGGAATAGAGAAGGAAAAGTACAATTAAATTATTATAACAAACAGTGAGCTCATAGGCTGAATCTTGCAGTCACCTATGATCAACCATTCCATGAGAAAACAAGAAACCTAAAAGTGACATGCAGAAAAGCTGGCTCTCAAGCAGAGCTAGTGAAAGATGCAGAACACACCCTCCACACACCAAGTGACCAAAGCTGCTAAGCTTGGAAAAAGAGTACAAGGAAGGGATTTGACAGTGGTCCCAGCTAAGAAAGTTTTAGGAAATAAGGAACTACTAATCACTATTTAAAAGAAAAGAAAAATCTAAATTAGTACACCTTTAGGAAGAAGGGATAGTGTAAGGATCAAAAGATAATGTAATTCAAAAGTCACAGGTTCCAGCTACAATGGAGTTGAGAAAACCAGATTTCAGCTTGAAAAGCAAAATTGATGTGATATTCTTTAAAGGCCTTGGGAAAGGACTATGAAATACAGTCCCAGCCTTCTACTGAAAGTGTCCAGTTCTCATTTGATCAAGTGAATCAAGGGCATTTGGTTCACAACTGAGTCATAAGCTAGGATTACATCACTCCTTGGTGTCATTTTCCAAAACTTGTTTCCAAATCTTCTTGCCAGAACACTGCTTCCAGGATGAGGAATGGCCAGAGCAGTCCCCACATTCATCATTTCTACACAACTGTAAATTACTTTTCTGATGTAAAATGTGTCCTTTTAAATAGATATGTGTGTTGCACAAACTGAACAAGTTTGTGCTCACTTCTCCCCACTAGCTCCCAGTCAACATCTCTTGACAACCCCTTGGCCCTAATCTTAAATTAAAATCAACCAGTCAGCAATAAATCATGCCACAACAGCACTAAAGAACAAATCAACTTTTATGAAACCCTTAAGAGTGCTACTGCTTCAGACAGGGTTCTCCACTATAGGAAAAAGTAGTCTTGGTCAAAGGATCCCACGATGGCAAGTTTGCACAGACCATGCCAATCCAGAGGCTGCCTCTCTGACCTGAGTCCTTCTGGTGGAAATCATTTCCTCACAGGACAGGGACCTACAACACTGATTCCAAACTGACACACCACCAACACCACTGATTCTAAGAAATCCCTGATGCCTGAGGGAAAAGGACCAGGAACACAGCACAGCTCCATCACAACTCCTAGGCCTAAGGACAGGGAGGTGCCAACAGCTCCTCTGATTTCACCAGACACATCCACAGATGCCAACATCACCACCTGACAGGAACTCACACATGACCATGGTGAAGAGCCTCTGTGTAAACCCCCACTGCTGCACAGAAGTGGTACAAAACTAAGGAAACCAGAGCATCACACACATTTGAAAAAGACATATTTGAAGCAATTTTGACTGACAGATGAAAAACATCTGATTTTACAAACACTCTATGTTCTTCAGGCCAATAACAAAGCTTAGAGAAACATTCTTGCAAAGACTGTTTTCTGGGCAGTGACTAGAAACATTTACTCTTTTCTTTATCCCTCCAGCCGCTCCCTCTTCTTTTAGAATTAAAACCACCTCTCTCTACTACTTCTATACAGTGTGAGATCTTTCCTGCTTTTGATACCATCTCAGTGTAACTAAAGTCTACATGTTCATCAGACTCCCTTCCCAAATAAGCACTTCCATTTCTTTCCAAAAAAGTTCCTAACATACATTAAAGATCACTAAATCCATGTGCCACCACCAAGTACTTCTTTCAACTCTGTTTTTAATAATTTATCAGCTGCCATGACTACAAAATGAAAAACAGCCCAAGCAAGTGTGACTAATCCAGGCAGGCACTCCAAAAGGTTATACAGACACCTATTTTCCAGTACATATGTTTAAATTCATACTAAATTTGACTGAACCTTTACAACAGATAAATTAAAAACCAATGAACGGATGGAAGCCAGAACACATGCTCGGTGGCTGCTGTCCATACTTCCTGTGAGACTTGCTGATTTGCAACATACCTGCTCTCCTCACTAGGACAGTGAGGTGGAGCAGCTTGTTTCATACCTGTAAATGAGCTAAACCCAGCTGAGCAGCAAAGCAGCTGCATGCCATGGGACAGCTGGGGTGACCTCCAGTTCAGCAGCCTTCATACCCAACCACAGTCCTTTCCTACAATGTTATATTTCATGTTAGTTCTCATCACTTTAACATAGGACTGGCCTTGGCTTTGCTTTGCCTTGAGGGAGAGCACCTGTTTAGCCAGTGGTTTTTTTAAGGGTTTTGCTGCTGTTGTTGGTTTTTGTTGGTTGGTTTGGCTTTTAAACTATTTGAGAAGTTCTCCTCAGGGCTGTAGCAGACCCTCTGAGCTCTACAGGCTTGTTCTACTTCTCCAAGTCACAGGTGAAGACATGGAAATGGCTCAGTCTCCTTGGAGTGTTGAACAGCCTTCCTCTAGGCCTTGTTTTTCTTAATGCTGTAGCTGCTTTTGATAGCAGTCCTACCAAAATGTAAAGCAAATTAAATGCCACAGAATTTGAAATGTAAAGAGCTCAGAATTGTGCAGGCAGCCACACAAACCCCACATTCAGGGCATCACAGCAGGACGCCCAGACTCTCTAAGAGAGGCTGCTTGAACAGTGCTGGAAAACTGGCCTGGAAAAGAAAAACTATCTGCTGTTGTCCCATTATTCTTGCCCTTTGGTTTTAGAAGTGATTAGAGTTTTGTCCCAGACTCTGTTTTCTGTCTAGGGAAGATACCCAGTCATTCCATGAGAGAAGGATGGCAGCAGCAATCTAGCAGGCAGCCAGGATGACAAGGAGGAGTCAAAGCCTACAGAGAAATGGTGCATGATCCAATCCAACACCAACCCAAAGGTGACCAAACTCACCAGACTCAAACACACACATTTCTCACTTTTGCTTGCTTATTTTTGATCAGACAATCAAGAGAAAATATGCTGGACACAAATATATTCAACACCATTTCTTTAGAACAAAGAAAAACAGCTGATCAATGTAGAACACCCTAAACGTAAGAAAACCAAGGAAATACAATGGAAACTAGTAGTATTTTGTGTATTTCAATTTTAGTATAAACCTTCCAATATGCACTCCACATTTATGTTCTGTTTACCTGATATTTATATAAGACTAAAGCATTATTGTTTAAGTATATTTTGTAATTTTTTTTTTGTTTATTTTTAGGTTTTTCTGGGTTTTTTTTTAAAGATTTGATAAAGATTTTCCCTCAAGTCCTAGCTTGGAATCAAAAATTATCACAATGACAGCTTTTGATTCCAAGCTAGGACTTGGAAGTAGTCACTATCACAATGAGAAGCAAAATTTTAAGTACAAACCTCAACTAAATTTTTCTACAATATTGGAAGACCTGTCAATAAATTAAGGTATTAATGTGCTGCAGGTAAATGTGTTACTGTTTTAGATCTCTTGACATGGGTATAAAACTACTTACTCTTCTCGCAAAATAAATTCAATATTTTCTGGAGAAACCTGTCCTGTCACAGGATGTCTAAATGACGTGGTCTGCTGATTATGGCTGAAAGGAAAAAAAAAAAGAAAAAAGGAAAAATAAAATTAATATTACTATACTGAGTAAAACATGACCTCTACAAATCAGAACTTTTTATATTGATGTTTTGCTGCTCTATTCCAGAAATTAAACATATTTCTGAGGTACTTTTCAAGTCTGAAATGTTTTCAGCTCCTTCCTATGTTCTTGTTGACTTTGCCAATGGCACACTGTGCCATTTAATTATTAAGCAGGTTAATGTTTTAAAAGTAAACTAGTTGCAATCTTTAGTTAGTGAGACACACTTGAATTTATGATTATTTACACCTGTCTGTTACCAGATTATTTAGATATAGCATAGAAACTATACAACATACATTTCTGATTTGTGTTTCCATAAATTTCACAGAATAGAACCAGGAATTTGAAATGCAACATTTTACACAATTTTTATTATTTAATGAGGTCACAGAGAGAAATTATGTGGAAGCCATTTCTTGCATGTTTCTTGTTCCTCTAATGTGGTATTTGTCCAATGATTTCCCTTTACACCTTCATGCAGAGGTGTAACATACAACCTTAGCTGTGTGGCTGCACCGTCTATATAAAATAACATTATTTAGTATTTCATCAGAACTGAATTAAAACTAGGGGTTTCTATAAAATTTCCCCTCAGAGCACTATCTGGACATTCTGCTATTCTCTGTGAAACATTTCTTTTCGTTAAAGAGAAGTATCTTACCTATCACTGAACCAAGCGCTCATTTATTTAAGTTTCTAAATTTTTGTGGGTTTAGTTAACAATTCTTAGGTAAACAACATCCAAAACCAGAACTCACATCAAATGCAGCAAAATAGTAACACACTCTGAGTATATTCAAAAAGTAAAAATAACAAGGCCATTCAAAGAATTGTACCTCAAATAGGCAAATATAAAAACCTGATGTGTTTTCTTGTTTAAAGAGTTGGAGTTTTTCCCCTTGTAAAGCCTATTTGGCTGCAAGCATTAGATTTGACCCTGTTGTCCAGTATACCAGGATGTTCCCCAGCACAGAATAAAGCTTAAAGAGATATTTTCAGGTTTCAGAGCAATGAGTTCCTAAGAGATAAAGGACAAAGGATAAAGATAAAGCTAACAATCAAACAGCTTACACAGCCATAACATTCCAATGTAAATAGTTCCAAATGTCCTGATTTAAAAACAAACCAAACCCAAGCACACCAAACCCAAGCACACCAAACCCAAGCACACCAACTGCTCATGTTAAGTCCCACTCAGGCCATAAGCACAGAAGATGTTTGGTGTGTTAGAAACTTTTCACCTTTTCCCAACACACCTTGCTACAGCAAATCAGATATAAGGAACCCATGTCATGAACATTGCCAAAGATAAGCTGAAAGCTGTAACAACTTATGCAACACCAGAAGGCCTTTTTCCAGCCTCACCTATTATAAAAATCCTCACCCTAGAGCCATTGGAAACTGTGAATAAGATATGGGCTATCAATTACTCCACTGCACCAGGGGTGGCCCTTGTTCCCTAGACTGCTGAGAACTGACCTGTCCTACAACTGTGGGTTAATAAAGTTTAATAAAAGTTAATAAAGTTTCTAACTCTTCGGTTTTTCCATGAAATCAGAGAACCAGAGAAAGTATCTTCAGCATGCACACAATGCTAACATCTACAAAGCAACCAGGATCTATTTCCTCACAAAACCACTGAGGAGTATTGTTTCCTAAGAAAGCATTTCTATGTGAGACTTAATTTTGTGTCTACCTCCAAAGAGTGGAATAGGAATTCGAGATGTTTTCAAAGAAAATAATAAATAAATAAATTATAACCCTAACAATTGAACTCCATGTTTGTTACACAGTCCAGTTTTAAGTTGAAAGGCTTTCCTTTCAAAGCAGGCCTGATGCAGTCTGTTTAACCTTGGATGCTTAGGTTAGGACTGCTACCAAAACAAGTGCAGATACCTTGTTAGCTTAAAAAAATGAAAGAACCTTGCCAGCTATATTCTCCAGGGGCAGAGGAACTGCCAACAAGCTCTCATCTGCAGGCTGTCAATCATTAATAACTCACTCTTCAATTAAGACTAAGGAAAAAAAGCTGTATTCCAGAAGTGCTCTAGGGTTATTCAGGAAGGGAAGTTTCCCATTACACCACACTAGTATGTACACAAATGCTTTATTCTGTCTCAGGAGAAAAATTCACCAGAAGAGGAATTAGTCCTCTTAGTTGCAAATAAAGAGCAAATACATTACTAATAAGACTAAATATTACTTACTACTAATAAAGATTTCAGCTGGAAAGTAAACACTTTTTCAAATATCTGAGCAATGCATTTTAGGACAAGTTTTGCATGTCAAGCAAACACTACGAGCAGAGAAACAGAAGGATGGCTCTGTTGCTGCAGAAAATGCAGATGGTAATTTCACAGACAAGGAGAGGGCACATAAACCCAAAACTTCCCGCAAATCTGCAGCTTCAATAGTAGGACTTCACTGGGAAGAAAGAAATGAAACCCCTGCCACTAACAATTAGTTTTGCAGAGCACAGTGGTTTATTTGAATTTGAAAAGTGAGAGTTGAAGTGTTTTGCCTCACAGGACTCATTAAGACTAAGCGATACTATTCAAAACAACCTATACAACAGATGGCTAATGCCTTGCAACAAGGAATTAGATAGCAGGGAGGTTTTCCTTCACAATGAGAGCAGTCAAACATTGGAAGAGGTTGCCTAGCAAGGCTGTGGAATCTCCTTCCTTGGAAACATCCAAAATGTGGCCAGATAAGGCTCCAAGCCACCATGTCAAACTTTTTAAGTTGGATCCAACTTTGGAGCTAGCCTGTTTGGATGAGATGGGGTACAGAGCTTCCTTCCAACATAAATTATTCTGTTCTGTCATTCTCTGCTGCTCCCTCTATCCTTTTTCTGCAAATACAATTTAATTCCTATAATACCTTTGAAGCTTTCCCAGTATTTAAATGGCTTTATTCCAAGACTATTAGCAGTAGCTTGTTTTTTATCAGAGAAATTGAACAGCTAGATTTTTAGATGATGATTTTTTGTTGTTGTTTTCTATCTTTTAAACATTTGCTTAACAGAGATAGCTGTTTACACAACCCTGACAACAATAACATCACCAGTCAGAGTGCTCTAAATTTGTTGCAGTGCAAGTTTTCCCTCCTTCCCAAGGACAGACTAAGAAAAGACCTGGCACAGTTGTTCTCTGGACACATCAGCTGCCCAAGAAGTAGTTAATCACCTGTATTTCCTCCAAATGGCAACTACTGAATGTGTTCCTATTGTCCAGAAATCTACCAAGTACAACAGGCATAATAAATGTGTCTGAATTAAAGGACATGATAAGCTGTTCTACTCTCCATGCCCCTTTTATTATTTTTTTTTTTCATTAGAGAGAGATGTAATAGCTTCAACAAAACTGGGAAAGGCTTACAATGTTCCACCATGTGAATTCTGAATGTCTTGGAGCTTGCATTAGTACAACACCACACATTCGAAATGCCAAGCTAAGTTTTCTACCAACACTACAAATTTTCTGTGTGATCAGTCATGGCATTTTTTCCTAGCAACCATCTTTTAATAGTTTTATATTATTCTGATTTTGTACAGATACTGGTAATCAGTGTCATGTAAGTAAAGCAAGTATAAAAACATGAAAAATCCACAAAAAATTACATCGATTACTATCTACTACTACCAGCTTTATTAAATTACACTACAGACTGTAAGAAGTTCTGAATTTCAAAGTTACAGAACACCACTTTTCAAGGTTAATAATAGTTAAGACTTGGACTCTTCATAAAAGAACCACAGTTCAAAACCCATTTCTCTGTAATTAGATACCTCACCACAAATTCCATGATTTCACAGCATGTATACACAACTTTTACCAACATAAGAACTGAGTCACCCACTGTCTTAAGACAGATGCAAACCAGCCTCTAATCCTTCAGTATTATGGAGACAGGCAGGCACTTTTGCTTGTATGGATCTTTTTGCAGAACTCATAATTAATATGACTTCAATTAATTTTGTATTTGAGTCAAAGCCAAGTCCTAATTATTAATTTTTGGACATGACTGATGCTGATGACCTTTCATTTGCAGTCAAGCAAGTGTATAGATTTTCTCTGGAGTAATTTAAATGCACAGGCAGCTGAAACTTGAAATGTGTGAATCAACTATTGATGAAGTCTACATCACATTAAGAGCAAATTTATAAGTTGTGAGAAAAATTCACATTGTCATTGGACAGATGTCCTGTAAATTATTACAAGCCATTTCTACAGTGTTTATTTTCCAGGTAGGCTGACTCCTTTACACTTACCTATAAGACTAGATAAGCATAAACACCTTTAGGTTGAATACACCAATTGGTGATGACAGTTACGTGTGGGCACCCACCCACACTTCTTTTGGGTGATTTTGGTGTGGGTGCAGCTGACAGAAGAACTCGTGCTGTGAAGAACTGTTCAGCCAGTGAGCTGTTACTCCAAACAGGAGGAAGTGCTTGTATCTAATCAGGCAAACAGCCAGGAATAGTTTGCTTTATTTCATAACATATTTCTGAAACATATCAATGGCTTCAAACTAGTTTCAGCACTGCCTTCTGAGTATTTTTTGGACATTAGTTTTAAGAATTGGTTGGAACAAGTACCAACAAATAGGCCAAGAAAAACAGTGTCCTCAAAGTTCTGCAAGCTGGAAGAAAAGTGCAGTGCAATACAGATGTAATTTGGAAGGATTAGCAACAATACCAACTAATTCTATTACTCAAGCAAAAGCACCCACTACAAGCTGCACGTACACAAAACTCCATCTTTGAGACACTGAACATGGTCCACTGCTTTAAAACAGTAGTGCCTCAGCAGAGTAGCAGTAAAATCCTTGCCCCACTGTAATCAGTGTCCAGGACACTTTCTTAAGGTCAAAATTTCATCCCCCCACTGAGTTTAATTAGCATCATATAACCTAGAAACTACTGCATAAGAAAAATTTATTCTCTCAAATCTTACATCCTACTCAGATAAGAATTCATAAGTATTTAATTGCTCAGCCCAAATACAATTCTGTAACTATCTTGAGCTGCTGTGTCTGTGACTAGCAGCAGTCAACACAAGAGTCTGGGCTTATAAAGACAGATGAAAAGGGACAAGATGGCCTGGCATCGGATTTTATTGTATTTTCACTTCTGGTAGAAGCTTGCAGGTAAGAAGAGTTTGAAACCAACAGTAAACTGACAGTCATGCTCTCATGTAGTGTCATCCTTCTACCCAGTTCACTGATCAGGAGGTTAAATGGCAACTGCATATTTCCTTGGAAATGAAAAAAGTCTTTTTTCCTGTCTTAATGAACTACCAAAGATAATTTATACTATCCAGTAGTAGTATCAGCAGGAAAGATTTTGTTAACAGACATGCTTTTAAAAAGAGAGCTAATAAAGCAACAGTAAGCTAATATGGAAAATGCCACAGAATCACAACAAGTATTTTCAGTCATTAAAAGCACAGATAAGAGGATGAATACACTATCATCACAGGATCAACATAGATTTCCATGAGTAATACAGGCTGAAGTCATCTGCTGATTCACAAATCCTTTTGATGCATATCATGGGAAATCACCAGGGTTTTATTAACTCAGAAAAACAAAATGCATTCAGGGAACTTGAAATTAAAGGGAAAAAGCATGTTAGTCTTAAAGACAAGGAAATATTGACAAAAGAAATCTTTAGAATAGAATCTTTAGAAAAGAGGAATTTGATTCTATTTCATTACTTTTGCAGTTTTAGAGAAATTGTAGTCCCTGCCTTCAAAATCAAAAATTAAATTAAAAATCTCTCTGATAACACAGATACACAAACTAAACAATTAATTCATTCTCTAATAAAAAAGAAAGTAGTGATATCTTTAAGAAATATGATTAAAAAGTAATGGGTAAAAGCAGCTTACTCTTATATTCCAGTATCAACCACAATGTAAAGAGTTTAGTGAGGAAGCTGCCCAACAAGCAGTGCCACATAAAGATACCATTCTGGAAAAAGTATTTAAGGGAAGCTTTACATAAAAATATCACAGATTTCAATTTTTAACAAAACTGGTTAAAACAAAATAGGTGTTCATGTGCATAGCATCTAAATTTACCAAAAGAGGCTGAAAACCCTCACTAGTGCTATTTGATCCTATTAAACTTTGATGCAAAGACACCATGCATATGATAACAGAAAACAAAATCCCCTTTGTTCTAAATATCAAAGCACATACACGTTTTCCAGCATCCAGTTTTCATCTAAGTAGCAAACTATACAGTGTAGAAAGTTGAAACAATTTAACACAACAGCTATAAATAAAATAAAACAGAATAAAACAGATTTTGAAAACTTTTTTTTTTTGCTGCCACATTACACATTTTATCTTCAGTGGCTTTTTAATGCTAAAGATAGATTTTAACTGAAGATAAATGTACTTCTGATTTATTATTTATTGAATTTAATCCAGAATACAAAATAAGTAATTATCAGAGGACAGTGCTGCAGACTGAGACCTTGCTGTGTGTGCCCTCAGACAGTGTGGAAACACACTGCCCTTTTCACCTCTCCATGAAATGGAAATACTTTATCTACCACCTATACCACGGGAATGGCGTTTTAATCAAATACAAAATCACAGGAGTGCAGGACGGAATGAAGGAATTATAGCTGGTATCCATCACAGTGTCCCAGGGCTACAGTCTAGAATACTGAATCCAATTTTGGACTTCCTCATACAGGAAAGGCATCAACAAACTGAAGTGATTGCACCAAAGGGGCACTAAAATGGTCCTGAGCCCTTGCGGTGAGGAGAGGGTCAGGGCTGAAGCCTTGCTCAGCTTCAGAGTGCCCTGCCAGGACCAACCAAGGCTCTTCCCTGTGGTACCTCATGGCAGCAGGCATAAAATGAAACAAAAAACCAGCAGACTGCTTGGAGGAGAAGCATTTTCCCCTCCAGGACACAACTTGTATAGCAGGGATGGCAAAGCATTAGAACAAGCTGCCCAGGGGGGTTGGGCAGTCCCCATCCCTGAAAGTTTTCAACACCAGAGTGGAGGAAGAACTGAGATACCTGGTCTGAGCTCACCACTGACCATGCTCTGTGCACAGAAGACCTGAGGCTTCACCCAATCCAAGTTGCCCAACTACCACAAGGCTAGGTACAGCTCCTATTTCTATCACAGAAGGCAAACAAAACCCAAAACAAACAAGCAAGTTTCACATAATAGATTCTGCTAAGAGAAAAATGTAAAAATGCCACATCATTTAGGAAGAAAAGCTCCAAAGAGCATTAAAACATGGTTTCTTCCTTCAGTCTTATTTAATAACACCGTTATTAACTCCTTCAGCAACTAAATAAATCCCAAGTCCATTTACATTCCGCTAATAAATATTTCATTAAAGCAGAGAATTTATGTGGGCTGGGTTCCTGTGCTTTTTACCTGCTAGGACAGAATTTCCAACCAAAGTCTTTCCTAGTAAAGGTCATTCAAAACACCCATAGGTTTGTCTCAGTCCCTCTGTAGCCCTACCCATGTTCTCCACAGCTTCACAGTGCTACTGACCATAATCCTACACACCTCATGCCCTTCAGACAGCAGGCTAAAGAATAAACAAGGATATCAGCATTGTATTAACTGAATTAATGTTTAGTATGAAGAAACCACAATTCCCAAAGAGCACACCTATTCTTGTGGGTTGGCTGATAATGTTTACTGGCATATATATTAAGAGAAGTTCCTTTATTGTAACATATTGTTCCAGCCTGTGGAAGCCTTGTGGTTAATTCTGAAACGCTTCAAACTCTATTCATCTGCAGCTTGGGCAAAAAAAAACTAAAAAAAAATAAAAATAAAGAAATAAAAAAAAAAAAGGAAAACTCTACAGCAACAAAGTTATTTCTTTTGGTTTGTGTGATTCTTGACTGTTTTAAAGGAGCTTCTCCTTCCCCTGTTTCACTCAATTCACTGTGTTGGATAAAATGCAATGCATCTCCTCCAAAGTTAAGTGCATTTGTAAAATGCTTTTTCTTATCAAGTCTTAAGTACTAAAAGGACTACAATACTCCTGAGAGGCACATAATACCAAGATTTTGCTTGAGAGAAGATTAGCAATGCAAGATTATCTTGCCTAGAGCAACAGGTATGAATTAATGGAGCTTTTCAGGCTGACTTTTCAGGGCTGTGAATTATGCACCTCGTTGTTACTTCCCTTTCCAAAGAAGCCCAGCACCTACAGCACTGAAATACTGACATGTCTAAAGTCATGGCATCAGCATCTGCTCACAGAAAGCTACTGCAAATCACACACAGAGAGCCAAGATTACTAATGTTTTAGGATTGGAACTGTCAAACAGATATGGAAGAGTCTCTTTTTAGATTATGCACAGTTATAAAGTACACAAAAATATCTTTGCAATTCAACAGAAAGTTCAGCATTGCAGAAAAAAGAGAGGATTTATAGCTATGCAACTATAAAGATATGAAGCTACCTGAAGCTGACTATTTCAGTACAACGTGCCCAAAGAAATACCCTTGAGCCAACTGGTCTGTACAGAGATGTAAAAATACTCAGTGGCCCCAAGTCAGACAAGCACAGAAACTCCTCAGACATTTCCAAACACTCATAGAAATATTGCTGTAGTGTTAAAGTTTTTTTTTTGGCATTTACAGAATGGAAAATATGCTAAAATATACACAACACTACTAGACAACATTTATACAAAGAAGAAATACAATCATTAATACATTAACCATTTCAACACTGTACTAAATAATTCCAGCCTTTAAAACATCTCTGGTTTAACTCTCATTATTTTACTCAATGTAGAAAGTCAAACAAACTTTTGGAAATTAACTACTTTAGTGTGTGCAACCCCAGAATTTTCTGTGCTAAACACAAACCAATTAACTATTCCTTAAGAAACACCACTATGTCAGTCATCCAGTGTACCACCACAACCCCCAACTCCCCACTATGTAATCAAAGAATGTCAGGTCACAATATAACCTATAGCAGTTGGTTAATAACAATTTACATTACTGGCATAAGTTCTGCTGAGTTTAGTGTACTGGATGTCTAAGGATGTGAACCAAACATAAATGAAACTGAAGAAAACTCACATATAATAACATTCTGTGCTACATTTCTTGAGTTAACACATTGCACTGTCAGAAGGTGAAAATTTGAGAATAAAATAGTATAATAAAATATACTGACAAGAGTGGCACTGAAAACAACCCAGCCACAGAAGAAACATTTGCATTTTGTTAATGTCACTAAGAAGACACGTTAACAGTGCCCAAACAACCAGTTCAGAAAAAGTCCAGAGTGCACACAACTGATGACAATACGTAGATCTAGTGGCTAAGGAAAATAGCACAGGTGATGTATCAAGAAGCACACTTTCACTCTTCCTGTGCTTAAGCTAGCAAACACAGCTGTAAAACAATGTTGTTGGTTTTCTGTGAAGTGGTTCAAAGGTTTCATTTAGATCAGCAAACATCAATATGTATTATTAGACAGGATGCAGCCTTCTGGGGATAGCATGCAACTTTGAAATCAGTTTTGAATGACAGTACGTGAAGCCACCTTATTCCACTGAAGAAGATGAAAATCCCTTCCTTAAGCATGGAGGCTGCTATTATTTTTTAAAGTAACTGAAAAGAAGCAACTAGCACCTTTCACAATGTGACTGGAAGTGAACAAGCACACAGAACGGCCAAAATGCCAACAGCCAACACAGACAAAATCAGGTTCCTTAGCTCCAGCGAGCAAAACTGCAGCACAAGCCAGCTCTTAGCACATCACTATATATAGGGGAGCTATCAGCTGCATTCCTCCTGGCCCACTTGTGCTGGCTGTTGTGGCCTCTTGGCCTGGTTCTTGCCCTGTAGCTCCACGGCAACAGCAGAGCCCTCCCTTGTCACCAGAGCAGAAAACACCTCCAAGGGCACAACAGCACTGCTGCTGCTGCTTTATCCCAGGGGATGCACAGCCTGCATGGCTCCACTACACAGCTGAGCATCAGAGGCATGCCCTTAAACCAGACCTCAGCAGGGCACCTGCAGCAACACCCACCTCTCTCTCACCTTGGCAGTCCAAGGAGAAATTCTCTGCCACGTGTCCCTCGACAGTCCCATGCGGGGTCACCTCCTGGCCCCAAGGCGTGCCCCTGTTTGCTGCTGTCAAGCAGCAGCTCCAGGGCAGAGCACAGGCACTGCAGGGCTCTGCTGGGCTGGCTTCCCCCGGCAGCCAAGGGAGCAAGAGAAGCTGCCAGCAGGAGAGCTCTCACACTGCTGACAAGGCCTGGGGTGAGAACGGGATTAGAGACTCAAAGAAATTCCAAAAAACTTCTTCAGATCCTGCATTAAGTCCTTTCAATGCCAAGAAAGCCTCTACCAAGCATGTGACTGAAACTTGGCAGCTAAGGGGGTGAAGTAACTTCACATGAAATAATATTTGTTCTTTAGGTAATTATTTAACAGAACATACAATGAGAGAATGCCTTCAAAAATGTGGATCTTTTAGCTTACAGAAAACTTCGTAATCTCATGAAAATACAGATATTAAATAGTCCTTCACCTTTCAGGGAGTTCATTTCTTTTCCCTTTCAGATACAGCAAGAGCAGAAATAAAGTGCTCCAAAGCATATGACTGAACAGAGCCAGACTAAGAGCTAGACATTCTTGGTAAATTCAGAGCAGCATACAGTAAAAAGGGTTTTATTCAATGCTAATTTTTAAAATGCAAACACTCCAAGTGCCCCGTGACAAGTATCATATGCATTAATATTTAATCAAGAGGATTACAAGCAACACAATACCTTTCCATGCTTTCAGTAGATCCACTGTATTTTAATTTACAAACTGTAGAAATGTCACAAATAGTTTCCCTGAAATAAAACTTAGTAGCCTAGAATTGCAGAGTCTACTTTAAAACAATAAGAAATTTGAAAGTAGCAATGAATAAAGAAATCAGATGACTGATTTCTGCTGAATAAGTCTTCACTTACAAAGTGATTCTGCTTTGAAGTTATATTCATCACTTTTGCATTATAAAGTTGAAAAAAATTGAATTCATGGAGCGATGAGTTTCAATTATTTTGGAAACTGGGCTGGGACTCGGAAACGTCTCTTTACAGAGAAATTAAGCTCTCCCACAAGAAAAGTGAAAGAAGTGTCTAGATTTGCAATACCTGAAGTCCTTTTTCATCATTAACAGATTAAAGAAGTTAATGGTTTTGGCACTACTACATTGGGATTTGGGAGATCAGGATTCAGATTCTAGCTCTGAAGCAGATTTCCTGTACAGTCCCCCTTTTTTTATGAAATTATTGTTTTATTAACATTTAAGACCTTCAAAAGAGAGAAGAGGAGCCTACCAATTTAGACACTTAACTTCATTTGCAGCTTTGAGGATGCTACTGCAGTACATACAAGCAAAAACATTCATTGTTTTTCAATAGCAGAAAGGATTAGCTCAACCTTTCCAAAGAATTCCAGCAAAGCTGGGAAGCGAGAAAAGGTTGAAATGCCTGAATCTAGATGAACAAGACACACTGCAGCATTCCAGATTGTTTATGGATTTACAGAAAATCTCTCCCATGGTCTAGACCTTTGTTCTTTAAAATATTTTCATCCAACACAAAATCATCTTTATCCTGAAAATAACATTTTGGCAACACCAGTGCTCTTTTCACTTCAAGAACTAATTGCATGGATGTGGGAAGAAGGTGGTTGTCTCTCTTTCCCCTGAACTCTTTCAGGGCTGAGGTAACACACTGTAAAACAGGATACGACTGTACAAGCATAATGAATCCCAACGCATTGCAACACCCACAAAGCAAGTTCAGCAAAATTATTTGGCAAGAGTAAATTGTCAGTGCACTACTTCAAAACTGAGCCAATTAATGCCACCTGAAAATTTGAATCTCCAAATATAAGTCTCCAAAACTGAGCTCACTCTGAGATGAACTTTCCTGTAATAATTTAAATCTTCCTGCTCTGTTACTCTCTAGTCCCTCTAAACTTAATTCACCCAGGTACAACTTATAAATAATTGCACTGAAACATCAAGTTCAGCCTAACATGACCCAGAAAACGCTTGCTTCTGTAGTTATCATATGTTGTCATTTTATTACTCATCTTTGGAAACCATCTAAGAATCCAAATCTAAGCCAGCGGTGTTAATCCAACAGATTAAACTCCAGAAGTGATGAGTGGCAATGCTCATTCACCTCCAAGTACAACACTGGAAAGACACAGTCACATTGTAATGCAAATTGCTGTCAAATCAAAGTGAAAAGAGGGAAAAGGTCCCATTTCTGAATACAAAGACACTCTCTAGGAAAAATTTTAAATAAATTCATTATTCTTAACTTGCATAACACAGACTTTGTTTTCTATCCAATATTCTGGAGTCCTCATGTTATATGCCATGATTTCAAGCTTTAAAGCTCCTCAATTTAACTACCATGAGAGAGCTCAAAAAGTCCTGCAAAGACCACATGTATATTCTACATTCCTTGGATGTGGAAAGGTTTGCAGAATAAAACACTGTATTCTAAAGACATAAACAAAGAGCAGCTTGAACTTTCTGGCACCTCAAAACGCTTGGTTCTAGATTCCATACATGCTTTTTTTCATTCTCAAATACTTATACTGACATAAACGTAGACATGAAAACTACAAAATACACAAAAGCTATTTTGTTGATGCCTTAGAAAATTACAAGTGAGATTTACAGTGGGAAGGAAAAAACCCACTAAAGTTCTATTTGGAAATAGACATTATTTTGGAAATAGAGTTTTGTTTTAACTAACAGTATCTAAAAAAAATAAACAATGTAACAGATTGAAGCTCCAACAGAAATGTTTGTGACTAGTAAGCACTCCCTGGAGGGAAGGACAACAAAAGTAGGAGATCAGCCGGGTACTTTGCTACAAATTGTGTGTGAGCCCATCTCCCTGCATCTTGTATTGAAAACCTGCTGAAAGAAAAAAAGAGCCTTGACAGCAGGACCAAGAATCACGCTGTTTTCTAATAGTGTTCCCCAGAAGTTTACCCGAAGGAAGAAAAAGGACAGATGTACTCTTTTTATTAAGTGATCTTGCCCTACCCATAAAATCCCAACTGCAAGGATGGTGGTTCAATTTTGAAGGCATTTTCTGCTATAGCTAAGAGCAAGTTCTTAAGAGAACAGAAATAATCCATATCCATGACATGTAACACCATCTATTTTTGGAAGCAAGGAACCTTCATCTAATGCCAAGTGGCACATATCAAAGACACATGCAAGATACCACATTTCTGACTGCTTCCCAACAGAAGGATAAAAAAATCATTAATAAGCCAAGCAACAAATACAAGGGAATAATTAAACGTTTTCAAGGACTGTCCTTGAAGTTGCATTAATAGTTTGAATAACCTGACCTCCATTATGTGCTTGTAGAATTGATATGTCAGTGTATTTGCTACAATATGTAAAGAGGTCCCTCAAGAAGTAGGTATTAGCTCTATTGTTACTTTACATAACTGTTAAAAAGCTAGGGCACCTTTCAGCTGGATCCTATTAAAACAGCAGTCAGTTCAAGCAATGGGATGCTTTTCTAGGAAGCAATGTCACTGCAATGCAATTATCACAGAATCAGAGTGGTTTGCACTGCAAGGGACCCTACAGATCATTGAGTTCCAGCCCCCTGCCGTGGGCAGAACACCTCCCACTACAACAGGTGGGGCAGAGCCCCATCCAATCTGTTCTTGAACACTTCCAGGGATGAGGCATCCAACACTACTCTGGGCAACCTGTTCCAGTGTCTCACTACCCTCACAGTAAAGAATTTCTTACTAGTGTTTAATCTAAACCTGCCCCCTTTTCCATTGAAAGCCAATGCCCCACATCCAATCACCTCACTCCAATAATGAAACTAATCCCACCTATAAGGCCTCCCCTAAATACTCAAAAGCCACAATAAGGTCTCCCTGGAGCCTTCTCCAGGCTGAACAACCCCAACTGTCTCAGCCTTTCCTCATGCAGGAGGTGCTCCAGCCCTCTGATCGTCTTCACAGCCTCCCTCTGGACCCACCTGAGCTGGAAAACTCCCATTAGACCTCAGAAACCAACTACTACCACCTAAAACCACCATGAGTGGCTGGACTAGCAAAAAAATTTTATGTCCTTCATAAGGCACATGGTATTCCAACACACAGAGCTCAGGTCACAGGACTTTCCCTTAGGCAAACAAAATTCCAGCAACCAAAGCAAGTCACAGAAACACTGCAGGGATTTTCCTTGCTTCCTAATCCTCCACAACTGAGATGCTCTCTCCTGTTCCTTGAGCTCCCAACTGTTCCCTGGGGCTCGAAGTACAGGTAGTTCCAGTTCTTCACAGAATTATCCTGTCCTCTTCCTCACAGAGCAATTAATGCATAACAATATTATAATCAAATTATAAACATATAGGTTATATTAATGTATAATTATACAACATTTACAATCAAGATCACTATATATTCATAAATTCATGAATCAAAACCAAAGTGTTAACTGACCTATAAGATTCCAAATTAAGCAGACTTTTTAAAATGCAGAAAATTCAGAATGCAGAATGTGGGACATTAGCAGCAGCAGTTGTATCTACAAATTAAATCTCAATGGTATCAATTAGCAGATTTCTCAGGAAATAATTAAAATGGGATTCTCAATTCAGTCTTCACAACACCACTTTAACTGCAACCTCCATAATACAATAGAGCCTTGGAAGACTTCATTTTAAATCTTCTCAGGGCCTGTATTTACAGTATTATTTTGTAAATATTTTTCAGACATTCCTATCTCCAAACATCGTAGCAACACTGCGCATGTATTGCTTCGGGCTCTTCCACCCCCAATCTCTCTAAACTATTCACCCTCCAGCAGGATTTCCCCTATGCACTACTTTTAATTCAAACAGCTTGTCATAACACTGTGGTCACTATAGAAATCCTGAACTAGGAGCACAGACAGCAGAGACACATTTTATCTTCCAAAAACCAGCTAAGTTCCAGACACACCCATCTCAACCTTTCTCAAGAATATTTCCTACTAACTTTTTACACTCTTCATTCATGGAGAACTATCAGTGTCTGCAACAAGCTGGCACCAAAACATACAGAGAAAATTAGAATCTAAGCCCTTGAGTTACAAAATAACATTGCTCTGGCACACTTTCTCCTCCTTACTGTATTTTCTTCATCTCTCTCAGGAACACCATTTTACTTATTGAGATGTTTCCAATCACAATCACTTTCTTGCTACTGAAAAGTCAGAATGACCAAAGAGAGAAAACTGCACTACATCACCTCTGTATTTCCACTGTGGAGCTTCTAAGAACAAATTTTAACAGCTAATACTTCTAAAAAGCATGAATAACATTTACTGCAACTAAAACCATGTAATTTACTTAAGCATCCACAAAATCCTCAACTATAGCAGGTAACACTTCCTAATCATAAATTAAGAATTACTACAAAGCTGGCAGCAAAGTACAGATTAAGGTAGAATTTGCAAAACACCATTTTTTTTGTGGCTTGCACATGCTTTTGTTCATTAAATAATTTTGGAGTTAAAAGTCTTATCACATTATTTTAACTGGCAAGAAGCAGAGTTCCTGCAGAGGACTAAGCAATGAAGCACGAGTTATAGGCCCTTATTACTATTTTCCAGTGTGGAATATGGTTATTTTACACAAAAGGCAGAGATCACATTTTTTGTTTACTGGATAACAAAACAGTTTTTCCTCATATTGCTTATATTCATCACGTTTAAAAAAAACTATTTTGAAATTCTTCCATTTATTTTTCTTTAACTGACAAACTTCCATGTGCATTCTTGCCTCGTGTACAAGAACAGAATCAGCTATTGTATTTTCTGAACCAGTACTCTCTATGTTATTTAAATGAAAATGCCTAGAAATGACTCATCACACTAAAAACTCCCTTAATGGAAAGTAATTATAATGGTCAATATGACTGTAGCATCAGAGGTATTTTTGCTAGTAAGAAAATAAAGCACACTAGAGCTTAAAAACAGAAAGCAGTTTAAAACAAACAAACTAAATATTGTTTAGATAATTAACCAGAAAGTGTATTACCTTCATCAGCAAGGGAAAAATTTCTGCAGGGACAGAAGCCACAATTTCCAAGGAACAGCAAGACCTTCACAATAGTGGAATAATAATAATACCCTTTGCATAGTTGAGACATATTAATGGTATCACCTACAAGTCTAAATTACAGCCTTGGTAATATTTAAATTACTTCATAGACCAAAATAAATCCATACAAATGAAACCTGAAAAAAGTGAGATGGCATTTACCTACTACAACAGAAAAACTGATTACAGTTGTAATCTGTGATTTACTTACAACAATGTAAAGACATGCTTAGTTGAAACACTTCAAATAGGACAACTCACATTTCTCAATGTTTGCAGAATTAAGATCAATGGACACCAAAAAGGACACCTTCTGCCAGTCTGTAAACAATTCTTATGTGCCATTTTTGCAAAAAGAACTTAAAAATCGTTACCCCCAGTAAGAGTTAAAACAGAGTGGTAATCTGGTAAAGTGTAAATCTACTGAGAGAATATATAAAAACAATGATATCTAAAGCTTGTATGCAGTAAAAAATACACTTGAGTGCTCTTAATGTAATGTATTTAACCTCATGTTTAAACAGTGCTTTTCATGTAAGAACATGTTCTGAATCACTGAGCTCATAAAGTCATGAATCAGAAGCAAACAGAAAAAAAGGCTTTGAACATCCTCAGTTCACTTATTCCTTAGCAAATGAAACCAAATCCTGTCAGGGTTTACCAAGCACAGAATGACATGTCAGATCTAAGGTATTTTATCACCTCTGAGAAAAATTTGACCAATTTAGTCAAACACACAATTATGGAGAAGATTTCATAGCATAGTTTCAATGGAATTTTCCTCCACAAACACAGCAGTCCTTCAGCTTGTCAACTATTTCAGTGACAGTCTGCACAAAACAAGTCTTCCTGAACTACTATGAGGCCCAACCCAAAAATTAAGATTGACCCCCCCATGCCCAAATACGTTTACAGGTACATTCTCTTGTACTTTTGTAGATACACATGTAAAAAGAAACATACATGTAAGATAGGCACGTGTATGAACACACATGCATACATGAGATTTTCACCTTGAGGCTGAAGATGTTTCTGAAGCTACACAGATTTCCTAGATTAAAGTTCTCAAAATGCACAATCTACACATCTAGTACACATCTTTTACACATCTAGTAGCAGCATGTAGGTTTTGATTAAATGTCCTCCATGTAATGAAGGTATTAAAAGTGTGAAATTGCACCAGTTAAAATCCAAGAGAAACCTACAATTCAGCTGATTATCAGAAAGCTGATAGATCAGTAAGCTACTATAAGTTAATTCTTGTTTACCAATAGTAAGAAGAATATGAACTCAGGTAGCCAGGTGAATGCATAACAATGATCTTTGGGAAATAAAATACTTCCCCTAAAACAACTCTCAGAACTTAAAGTATCTCATATCTGAAGAAAACCAGGTACGTGGCGACGAGGATGTGCGTGACTTGATTATTGTTGAATACAGAGTTTTGAGTCAAACACAAACTTCAGTGCTGTACCACCTGATGCAATCACAACTTACAAACACAATTGTACCTTGCAAATCTCACTTCCCTCATCATCTTTAAAATCATGGAATTTACAGGGGTAAAAGCACTGTGGAGACTGTAAAATCAAGAATGCAGAATTTCACTTGCTGAGTGTATGCCCACCATATGTGTTTTGAAAACCTGGTAAAGAAATCCTATTTTGTCCTGAAATCCTTTCTGAAATACTGCAAATGTTCAAAATGGAGCTCTCAGTAGCAATTACTCACTTTCAACTTGTCACTCAACTGTCACCATGACAACAACAAAAACCTTTTCATGCCTGCAGAAGACAATAGCAATTTCAATTACTGAAATTCATTCTGTTGACAGTTTGAGTGAAACTAAATTCTACTTTCTAAAATAAAAAATTAAACTACCAATTTAAAATGGCAAGAATTATATGATTTTTTTTCCCCCCCTTGAACATTCTGGTCTTTGTATTTATTTCCTCACGTTCAGATCTCACACTTGCGATTTATGAAATACTTTGGTAAATATGATTTTTAGTATGGCTGGAAGAATATTTTTCATGTCAATGCAGACTAAGTTTTGTAATTCACCTCAGCAGGAAATCTCAAATGTTTATCAGGGACTGATTGCCCAAGCCAATATCCCCACAGATTGATTGGTTACCTGCAAAGGAGTGAAGGTAAAGCTGAGGGCAAGACATCTCATCTTTTCTAGTCTCAGGGAAGAAAAAAAAAAAAGAACAATTATAAATGCAGATGTGAGCTTTTAAAAACATAATGAGTTAGACACTGTTTAAAAATTAATTAAAAGCCATCATGTTTTGAATCCTGCAGATTCTTAAACATAATTCTCTACCTTTACAGGGCTATTCATTGCTCACAGCATGCATAAACAATTCTGGGGATTAGAAAATATTTTCAGTTCCCTGCTAAAAATACAGAAGGGGATAAAAAGCAGAACATTTGGTGTAAATTCTTCTCCAAGCTACTACAAGGTACAAACTACAGCAGTTATTCATAGCCATGTTTTTCTCCAACAAGCTTGCAAATGGATACACCTTGGTAATCTCACAATTTGCTGTTATTTGTAGCTGTCCTATAGCCTATCATCAGACAATAAAATTTAAAGCAAATTCTGAATATCAATCAAATAGCAAAGGCCAAGAAGTGGAGTTGACTATTCTCAGGAGATACATATTTTTCTATAAAAAGAGCATCCTTGTGTGAAGAGTTAGCATTGGATTACTGAAGATCATGTTAGATCATGCAATAAAGAAAAAACTTGACTTTTTGGCCTATATCTACCACGACATGTCTTCTCAGGAAACAAAAAAAAAGAAAAAAGAAAGTCCTATGATGCAAGAATATACGAATCAAGACAAAAATGCAAACAAAGGGAAAACTAGTATTTATACATGTTTCAGAGAATATCAATCAATTGGGAACATAGATAGATTGCACAGAAAAGAAAAATTCCCATTTTCTTTTGATGTTAAGGACATTTGTTCACACCACAAGGGGAAAAAATCCAAGCTGGACCACTAAGCATTCAGTTTTGATTATGCAAACAGATTCATACAGATCCAGAATCAAAGAGGCAATTAGAAATTTGAAGAGACCTCTGAGATCATCAAGTGCATCCCATGAGTCCCACCCTGTCCACCAGACCATGGCACTGAGTGCCACGTTCAGTCTCTCCTTAAACATCTCCTAGGACAGTGACTCCAGCTCCTCCCTGGGCAGCCCATTCCAATGCTCAATCGCTCTTTCTGTGAGGAAACTCCTCCTGATGTCCAACCTAAAGCTCCCCTGACACACCTTAAGACTGTCCTCTCATCTTGCCACTGGTTGCCTGGGAGGAGAGACCTGGCTACAGTCAGTGAGTGAGTGATAAGGTCCCCCCTGAGCCTCCACTACCCCAGGCTAAACTACCCCAACTGCAATATGAAAAACAAAACAAATAAACAGAAGAAAAGCACATTGGAACAAAGCAAACATTCTGATACTACAGCATGTCCTCATGAACTATGGATTCAACCCTAGGAAAGATCTTCTAAGGAAAGATTTCCAAAACAAATATTCAAGAAGGACACTTGGAATGCATAAATTCCTACAAGTTTCAGGTTCAATGGGGAGAACAAAAACATGCTTGATAAAGTGAGAAAGAGTAATTTTTTATTGATCAGTAAGATCCTGAATGACTGAGAAGGCAGCACTACATGGAGAATCGTGATTTCACTGATGATCTCTTGAAAGTAAACGACATTGCAAGAAACTTGAAATCTTCAGAGTATGCATAAAATTGAGTATTTGAGGAATTCATGTCTGAACCAAACAGCATCACTAATACCACAAATAGTACCGACAGCACGGAACTGAAGCCAAGTACTTCACAAACATTGCAGAAGCCTCCAAAATGTCTCAAAATAACTTTTTCACAGGAAGTGATTTCAACCATGAAGTCATTAAAAAGAACACAGATGGCAAAAAAGGAACAGTACATGTTAAAAAGTACATGGCTGTTAGATATAGTACATAAAAAATTTCTCATCTTACTATTTAACTTCCTATGAAGCTCAGTGATTTGGTTCATTACTTTTTCCAAGTCAAGGGCATAATTTTTATTGTCATCCAGAACTCATCAAGGCACTCAATGAAGCTGAAAAGCACAAAAAGTAGGCTATTCTTCGAAAATACATATGTATTTTTCTACCAAAAACAAGTGGCCTTCTATGAAGTGTTAGTGTTGAATTGCTTATTATTCCAAGGGCAAGAAGAGGTAGGGAGTCAAAGCCCTTTATTTTTGCATATTGGTCCAAACCATGCTCAAAGCAAGAGTGATGACTGCCTTTCTAAAATGCACCATTTAACAACAGCAGGCTTATTTACACAACCCAGCAAGTTCTACAGGCAGAATGCTCTAAATCAGCACCAAAAAAAATTCTGGCATGTGTACTGATTAGAAAAATCAAGTAAATAAAAATCCATATCCTTAATAACCTATATTTAGTTTGTTTAAGCTGTCATACTATAGAAGTTAATCAATAAAATCACTAGAGGTTTTATAACCAACACTGATTTCAGTCACATTTCCTACAGGAACCAAACAATTCAGGGGGACTCCTGGAATTATTTACATCAATATCTTGAATCCAGACTGGGTTGGATAAAGACAGCAAACCACTAGTTTTGTGGTTTTCACCACCATAGTGCATGAATAGAGGTTTTTATGAAATATTAAGTTATTCAATCCTTTTCACAAAGCCTCAATTAATAGCAACTGCCAGTATCAATCAAAAAAACCCAAGCCTTTTTAGGATGTGTCAGACCCAGGTCTTACAGCTGATCACTCATGGCTGTGCTTATTAGGAAGAAACACAGAGATGTGCAAGTTATTTGTGCTACAATATATCTCATCTGCTAGATGCAGTGGATTTCACTTCAACAATGGATAAGATTTTCTAGTGCAGCAAAGAAAAATAAAGATCAGAATTCAAGAGGAACAATCCACAGTGTGACAGTACTTTTAGAGTAATGCCTTTAGAAATAATCACTAAAGCAATAATAAAAATAACAAGTTCTATACACACTCATTTTGTACTGTCCTTTACACAGTAAAATTTGATCCTATGTTAAAGCTTAACCAGTATCACAAGTGGGGTGAGAAAGGAGTGATCTTAGCTCCTTAGTAATTTGCTATAGCCTTAATTGAAGATGAAGCATCCCTGAAAGTCAAATCTAAAATAAAGGAATAAACTTGCATCCTGCCAACTACCCAATTATTACCTTAAATCACTCCAAACATTTTCCTGGCTATCTTTAGCACTCTGACTTGCACCTCCATCATATCCTATCTACATAATACATAAAAGGGAAAAGAAGAACAATTTTGTTTCTGTAGTCTTTGGCTTTCCTCTCTTCTGGGAAAGTGACTTCATCTATTAGCAATAACTAATTACATTTGTGCTCTATAACAGTTTTATGTTGGATTCCTTATATTTTAAAATTTATTGATAAAATTATGAAGTGATGGAAGCCAGTATCAACTACCAACATGAACTCATAATATTAAACTAAAACAAGGAGAGCCAATAAGCCAATTCCAATTTTAACTGTTGAATTACAAAGCCCTCATATTTGGCAATTTCTCAAATAGTGTGAATGTTTCAGTTTTTTTCTATGCACAGAAGCATTTAACTTCTGTTGATCAGAATGAAAAACACTAGTTTTACTACCAGAAAGGAGAGGCAACAGATTCCAGACACCTATAGCATTAATCATATTAATCAAGCTACTGGAATTATTTCAATCATTAGCTCAATTTTCCTGAAGGATCTTAAAGAACTTCCAAGATCACAAACATCAGGGTACGTGTTATAAAAGGCAAGTAACATTTTAGGAGCAATTATTAACATTAGATTTTTAAGGATACAAAATTTCAGCATGCGGTTTAACTTCAGGGAAAGCAAGTTCCAAGTTAAAACTAAAACCACCTCTTCCAAAGTAAGAAATGGAAAAAAAATGCACATTTTATACTCTGCTGTATATTTAGAAATTTTAATATTTAGAGAATAAGTTCTCCTTTGTTTACACCACAGAATTATTTACCTCAAAACTGTACCCAGACATACCAGCTGTCGCTCTCATGTAAGTGTCCTTTGGCACTACAATCAGAGTTAAAAATCTTTTGCTCTTCACTAATCAAACAACAAAAGAAATCCTCGAGGAATTAATCCAGAGATACTCTTACAAGAGCATTCCTAGTGATTACTCAGTGACCATACATGCATCAGATTAGATTCCTGTGTAATTTCATGCAAGCACCAAAACACAGTGATCCAAACAGGCAGCAAACAGACAACACATTTTTTGAAACACACTGCAGGGCACTGGTACTTTGCAAAACACAAGAGTGTTGTACGTTACAAAAGTAAGGCTAAATTATTACCATTTTCATTAAAAACAAAGAAACAAACAAGCACCCCATCAAAACAAACAGAATAAATCAAAGAAGGGCAGCAGGAGACCAAGCTGGATGGGAAGGATGTTAGTAGATATAGTCAGGACACTGGAAAACAATCTTCATCTCTTCAAGCATCATTTGTGTGACTGCTGCTGATCTCATTACTTTGGCAGCATTTTTCCAGAAGAATCCAAGACATCTGCTTAGGCAACTACCACATTACCAATCACATCTGATGAGATAGTAGAACTTTGGGGGCTTTGTGAAAATCTTAATTGATGTGCATGCAGCAGCTTTGTCTGATATGAATATTGAGAAGTCACCTCTGTCCTAGGGGTATCTCCTATTGCTACTTTCTGTCCTGGCTATCACCAACAAAATCTTCCTCAGTTTCTGTGTGAGAATTCCACAGAACACAGCAACATGTGTAAATGAGTACAACTCAAGCCCTACAACTCAAGCCCTACCATGACAACTTTGAATCCAGAATACATCAGAAGCTGTAAGAAAGCCAGAGATGCCATTTGGAAACCAATGATGTTTTGAGCTCAAAAAGTTGGCCATAGTACTGAGTACCATGGTGGTTGGCATGGCTCTGACTTTGAAGCTTTAAAGGTAAATATTGTCATGGGTAAGGAAGCTGACAGTAGCATAGCAGCCTAGTCAAAGCAACTCTTACATTCCAACCAGTTCCTGCAGGACAATTCATGGCATTTGAGTTTATCACTCTGGTCTACAGCAGTTTTTCTTTCCACTGTCCAGAAATTGTTTCTTTCTTTGAAAGAACCAATTCAACCATCTGAACTACACTTCTAAACCTGAACCACATAATTGCTTGCACAACACGAGGTGCCTGCGGCTGGGTTCCAGTCAGGGCTGCCAGTATTTCATCAGAGCTCTGTGAAGCAAACACACATGCACAGCTTTGATCCAAGACACATGTCCCAACACTTACACATCTCCACTTCCAAATCAGTGCACTTCACCGTGATCAGCAGATTAACAATGATCACTCTACCAAAAAAGTTCTGGCTAGCACTCAAGCAGGACTTACTATGTTATATGTGATGCAAGGAGAAGCTGAATAAACTGTCAAGACAAATGTGCAGCATGAGGATATTCACAACTGGAAAAGCAACCAAGGAATAGGCAAGAGTTTAAAAATAACAGCGGAGAATAGATTCACATATTGGGACACAACTACTTAACAGAACTAATCAGGCACCAGCATTGCTTCAAAGAACTCCAGTGCAAACTCCTACTGCAGTTCCTGACACATCCTGTACTCAAACAGAAAATAATAAATGTTGCCATTGACTCTATCTCTAATGCTTTGAGCTATAATACAAAAACCAAAGACTATAGGAGTATGTTTGTGGACTTTTACAAACCACACTTTTCTCAAGTTTAAACTGAAACCAGAAAGAGTAGAAAATATTTGAGAATACTATTTTAATATACATTAATACTGATAAAGTATACAGGAAGTTTCTTTCAAATCACTGCAGTAAGTAGACTATGCAGACTTCGAAAGTATAAACATTCAATGCCTTGATTGTTAGGAAAATTTGGGTTTTAAAACATGAAAAATTATGACATTTAAGCAATCGAGGTTTTCAGAACAGCTTGTACTTAAAAATAAGGGGCTTATCTTCAGGAGCTTTTAGCATTTGAAATACAGCACATCATGACCCAGCAGGGTGAGAGTGGGCAGAAAAGAATACAGAGAGCAAGTACAATGGAGTGAAATCAAGACCCATGGTGCAAAGTAATAGAAAAGTTTACATTACCAAATCCACTGCACATTTGCCTAATGTTTTCAGCACACGGAAATAAAATAGGCCTAGCAGACAGCAGCAATAAATCCATAAAAGAAAAACACTTCTGCCAGGGAACATGAAAGACTCTTAGTAGGCATTAATAGATCCATGCTGCTTTTCTTTAACAATTCTGAATTGTGAACTGAGATTTTAGTATAAGAAGTTGACACAGGCCACATACTAAATATTCTGCATTTTATCCATCTATGGTAATACAGGGAGAAAACAAACCTGCCTTGAAGGTTTCCACATGAAAAGCCAAAATCAGAATGAAATATTTACTGTATCTTTCCCCATCCAAAAGCTATACCAACACTTCTTACTGTTCTTCAGAGATACAGAACAGCTCAGAAAAGCTGGAATTAAAAAACCAGAAATAGCTGGTGGACACACATGAAAATCATTCTAAGTAAAATCCAGTTGATTTGCAATACAAATACTTATTTCTCATCTGTACACACACGCTGACTTTTCATTAGTGGGAACAAGTCACAGCAGAGAAACTCTTGTGAACACTATTTCTGGACCTGTTAAATCACCTCAAACCTCACCCTCTCCAACAGAAGACAAAGGCACAATTAAAAGACTCCACAATTATGGGTAATGCTCTAAGTTTTTTCTTTCAGTTCCCTTCTTCCCTTCAGGCAATCTTTTTTGTTTTTTAAGAGCAATGGAAAAGACCAAACAGCTGTAAGAAAATGAAGGGAAACACTCTAGCTTTTACCTGAAAGGGGACAGGAAGGAGGAATGGAAAACAGTAAAAGCCAAAAGAAACTGGGAAAGACCAGACAATTACAGTTTTCAGAACAGTAATAAATGAATAACCAACAGTTATGAATTCTATAAACCAGGATGTATTTCAAATCCAGAAATCTTACCTGGTAAACAGCACACATGCATAAAGCAAGTAATTTTTATTACATCCACTTCTGAATAGGCTTAAGCAGAGGGAGTAACCTGTAAAAAACCAGAGTGGGGACAGAGCTAATGACATGTCTTAAAGCAAGAAAGACAAGCTTGAACTTGATGCAGTTTAACAGGAGAGCCAAGAAACGGATTTTTCAAATGGATGATGTAGTTAAAGCAGCAGGTAAAATGTGGATTATTTAGATAGGAACAGGGAAGAGGAGGGGAAGTGCCACAGAGCTCCAAGAATATTGCAGCAGCCCTGCAGAGAGACAAGGCCTCTAATAGGAGGCTCTACTAAGCCAAAGGCAAAATGGGCTGGTCTGCAACACTTTAGGGATGGGGGCAGCAAAGTGCAGACAGAGTTCAAATCTGAAAAGTGAAAGAACAGAGCAGAGATGCTGTCCCACTGCAGGAGAAGGCAGGAGCCACAGGGAGCAGAGAACTAAGCCAGAAATGTCACAGCAAGCAAAGTTTAAGGGCTCAACACCCAAGAAGTTTCCAAGGAAACAGAACAACATGCAACAATGTCTAAAAATGACACAGGTGTTAATTTCTGAGGAAGTGCTCAATGGGATCAGATTTTTCACTTGGGGCAGGTCATAGCCCAGACAGACATACCAGCGTCCTCATGTAGTGCCCTGGCACCCTCCCCACATGAGCTCATAACCTCAGCCATTACAGCCCTCTCCGCTGTAACTGTCTGTTTCAGCAGATGATTATTCCTCACCCAAAGCCATGAGTGAATGAAACCTCTTGCAGGAGCTGAAAACCTGATGTAAATTTTGAAAAGGCGAGCACCACCAGCATTATCTGCATTGCAGTCCTCTCAGCAGCACAGAGGCACTTCCACGTCAACAGGACCAACCGTCTGCCTAAGTAAGAGACTTAAATAAGATGGCTCTCCTCAGCATGTGAGAAAAAAAGTAGTCTGGTTTTCTGCAAAAGGTCTAAAAATGGAATATATAAGCATCCATTTACTAAGTGCTGAAATTTATTCTCCTTTTCTGCAGGAAGATGTCCTTCAAATGAATTGCAGGACTCATGAAACTGGATTAGCAATGTCATAAATCACACACCTGCCAAAATAACAGCATGAAAAGTGAGACTAAATATAACCTACATCTGATTTGAATAGATACAATCTATATTTAACAATTTGTTATAACTCAAATATTAGCAGACACTTATTCAAATATCAACATAAATCACAGCATTAGTTTTAATTTTCCTATAGTTAATTGTTTTAAAAACAACTTTAAGCTTTTGCAATGACCTCATTAATGATTTAATAAGTTTTGAATTTGCATAAAGAAGAAACTTGCAAATTTATGCTTCACAAATTTTCTGCCAGTATTCTAATTTTTTTCCTCCAATCCAAATTGTAACAAATACCTAGTTTACATTTCTCAAATTATCAATGAAATGCTTCACAAACCAGGACCACTTCTAGGACCATCATTTAAACTGCAGGATTTAATACAAGCCAAAATTCCCTCCATGTATACTGGAAAAAACAGTATTTCTCTACAGGCTCAATTTCTAAGACTCAAACTTAGTTTCCATATTTAATTTCAAAAGCACTCTATTAAAAGCATAAACTCACAATGCTACAGGGTGATTTTGTGACCTATGTTGTACTGCTTAACCTGGACTCTACCAACACTCCAAGTAAATCTCAGAAAACCTCCACACACATCCCTGTAAGGATTTTTAAGAAGCAATCAAGAGGTATCCAGGCACCTTCAGCTCCAAGAGAATCAATCAGAGTGGAAATTTTGGGAAGCACACTACTAAATGAAGATCCATGATAATTCATTAACTTAATGATGCAAGTAGATTTGTCTGTTGAGGCAGAAGTGGTAACAGAAAGAACCAAAGAGAATTCAGAACCATCATCATTCACAAAACCAAGTCAGCCTACATTTATACCAGCACAGACAAAATTTTGTTCCAGAACACATAGCCAAATTCCCCTAAATCAAAAGAAATAGTGCATAATGTTCCAAAAATAAAGGAACAAACTGCCTCCTCATGCTGAAGTCCTCAGAATAGTGAAAGAACAAAACATTTTACATCTGAATCTCCATTTACACTAGACTTCTTCCCTTCTTCATAATGAATAATGTGTTAGAAAACAGCAGTTAAGAAAAAAGCCATGCAGAACTTGCTGTAACTGGTTCTGCCACCCAAATATCAATGTCTTTAGAAGAACTGCAATTACATTTCTGTGAATAAGAGCCTGAAATACCTGAAAGCACAAAGTAAACAAGAAGAAATATTCAAAGTTTCAGTCAGAATTAATTAGAAAAGTAAGCAGTCCGCATCAGAGCTACTGCTTTGCACCACAAGCAGTTTATTCTTTTTGCCTCCTTTTAAGGACACTTAATAGATAACATTATCATAATGCTCACATTTTTCTTCAGAGTTTCCTCTTTCCTGACAGAATGATTTATAATGAATTGTTGCAATCAGCCACCCGTTCATCTGATTACACCCTTCCCAGCAAGTGTAACCCGAGCCACACTGGGAATGTGCACTGAGAGGCCTGATGAGCCCCAAGTGACACAGATGCCTAAAGGAGGCAAAACCCAGCGGAGCTCAACAGAGGTGAAACAAACACTGCACCCCTGCCAACAGTTTCACAAGAGCTCAGTTTAACCTGGGACAGCATCAGCACACACAGCTGCACAGCTGGTCCTGCAGGTCACCAGGGAGCCACGGGCAGGATTGTGTCCATCTCCTGGCCACTTGCACTCACTTTTCATTTCCAATTAAGATGGGACAAGACAGGGAGAGAAAAAAAAAATACGGATAAAAGGACACTAAACAGAGCGAGGAAAAACAGGGGATCAGCAGGAAAGCAAGAGGTAAGAGATCAGGAAGAGCAAAGAGATTTGCCATATCAGAGGCATTTTGTATGAGATGCATTCCTACCAGCTCCACCTTCCCAAGGAAGCGACTGAGGAACCACAAGAGCAGCCCTCACCTTAACCAACCTCTCTCACCACTTCAGGCTTCTGTCTTCTGGACAGAAGTTAGAGATGATGACCTTGCAACCTGCCTCATCTTTAACAGTTTTCCTATCATTTTGTCTTCTCAAAGAGCACCTTGTGTTTAAGATTTATTCCCTGCAAGCTGAACTCTTTTTTCAAGTCCAATCTTGCTTAACGAGTTACTTTTTATGATGGGAAGCTTTTTTATGCGTTGTTTGTTCTGTCAAGCCCAAATAACTGCTGACATTCTAATCATGAGGCCCCTTGGAAAAAAAGAAAAAGGTCTTTTGCTTAAAAGCAATCTTTTCATTTGCCTATAAAGCAATTATATATATATAATGTTTAAATAATTTTAATATAAAAATAGCCTGCCCACATTTTAAATATTGCAGAGGATAAAATACATAAAACTGTCCTCCTCAGATTTTAATCATTCCCTCTCTTACTTAAATCTGAACTTAAGATATTTCTACAGCACCAGCTTTCTTCAGTAATTCTTCCCAAGCCCTGAAGAAGGTATTATTTTTCTAAAAACCAGAGACCAATCTCCCTCTCCTAACATGAAAGCTACATTTTGTTGTAGCCATATGTAAAAATCAAATTCTACGGGGAAGCAGCTTCTACAGCCAGCGTGAATTTCGCACACCATGTTCTTGCATATATTTTGTCCATTTAGTCAAAAACTCTGCCCCCCCTTTCTCCTCCTCTTCTCCCTGCAGAGGAAAGGCAATAGCTCTGAACTAGCAAAGAACATAAAATACAGGAAGTTTTGCTCAACTGATTTAGTTATTCCAAGAAAAATGCAACTGTAAATCCCTATCATACACATGCCTGCTGCTGAATATTCAGAACAGCAGTATTAAATAGCTACCCAGGACTTTCCTTGACACTAACAAACAAATGTTGTAATATAATTTTTGTTATTCTTGATTACTATTTCCCTGGGCACATTAGTTCTCAAGAGATATTAATTTAGGTAAACTTATCAAATCATGCTACAAAGAAAACTGAGTAAATTTGAGTAAATTTGTTTTTTTACAAGCATTCACTGTCTTCTAACACTGCACAACATGCAAGTGATCAAGATTTATTCCTCTGTCTAAAATACAGCAGTCTTTTGGGATTTTTTGATTTAAGAAATGGATTCTAATAAAAGGCAACATTTGAAGTGGGCAGTGGGTCCCTCTTTAAAAGAAAAGCAGTGGGTTAATGCTGCAACATCTCTTCCCTTTCCACAGATAAGCCCTGCCCATTTGTTGCTTAGTTTCAGTTATAGTAACTTAGGCTATTGCTATGACTAGATGGAATTTGCATTAACTGCATTCAGAATCAACTGCACAGGTGCAATTGACTCATCTTGAATTCACAAGATTACAAGTTTTCATTATCAACAACTGGACAGCTGTGTTTCCCCCCTTTTCTTTATTAGCAGACAGAAGAGGTACAACAGCATGTGCGATTCCGAGACTTTTGCTGTCAAAGTGGTTTGCAGTGGCCTTGCTGGAAGCAGGAGTTCCAGCATTACACAGGCATGCAGAAGGTTCTGATTTTGGTTAGGACAAAGGGGAATCTTCTTATGAAGGGCATCACAGTCCACCAGCAAAACTCCAACTACATCACAAAAACACCAGTAATTGCTCCATAGCTGAGACACAGTTGGGTTTTGTATTAGCTCACATCTCCACGCGAGGAAGGAGATGTAACTCCTATTCAAAACTGCATCTGAATGTGTACCTGTGAGGCAAACAAAACCAATAACTGTTTTCTAAAATGGCTACAATCTGCTGATACCCCAGTGGAGCTGAAAGCTCTGGCTTCTCCCATAAAACACATCTAGGATGCCAGATGTCTTCTCTATGACTAAAAAATATTCACAAGACTACACTCTTCTTGTCTAGCAGCCTAAAGCAATGAGAGATAGCAAATGTTCTTACAATAAACAGCACTTGCCATACCAGGGCAACTGGGAGAAAGACATGAGTGCAGCCTTTGTTCTTAATCTCTACTGATTAAGTTTATGAAAATCAAACATGGTAGGACTATTTTGAAAGACTTTTGAACAGACTTCCTTCTACACCATATGATACACAAAGAAAACCCAACATTACATGATGAAGCAGGTGAAAAAATGCAAGCTCTGTGGCTGACGCCATACTAGCCAGAGTAATGACATATTTACTTGCAGGCTTACTTTGGCTAAATTTACCATTTAAATTTTAGCAACAAATTCTACATTTGCTGCTACCTATCTTGAAGCAGATGAATTATAGATGGCCATATTTTCTCTGAATTTCTATATCAAGTACCAAATCTGTAATAGAACAAAAATTATAAATTACTTCAAGTGTTTTTCAATCACATAGAGCCTTTTCTACAATTAATATCTAGATCAGATCTCTTTTATTGTGCCCTTATAAAAGAAAAAAGGAGGTATATTTTATCACACTTATACTAAAATTATATTAATCTCTACATTTTGTTCAAACATGGAAAAGCAAAAAACACCAATTCTGCATTATATGGATACCAGAAATGAATTGCAATAAAAAAACCAAAAAAAAACACAGTCCCCAAGATGAACTCCTCATTTATGCAATGCCATAATCCACAGCCAACCAGGACACCATGCTACCCTGAGTGACCCATTTTTGGAGACAACATCTTGGTCATCTCCAAGATAAACAATGCCCTGAGCAATCTTAGAAAACCACAAACGAACAAAACACTGACTGTGCATTCCTCCACAAAAAGCTACCAGTAATACTCCATCCACATTTCTACAAAAATATTATTCCAAAACTATTATTCTTTATGGGTAACAGAAAGCACAATCCATTCTGAATGCTAAGCAATCCCAATGACAACTCTGATCTGTGGAAAATTAGTTTTGTCAAAAAAAAAAAAAAGGCAAAAAGCTTCCTGAAGAGAGAGCTTTTCCACAACTCTGTTCAGGACTTTTATGCCATCTCTAATGGTAATAGCAAGCCACAACAGATTGAATGTCTCTGTCAATACACAAGTCTAGCATAATGTACACTAACCTTTCCACTAGAAATCACAAACCAATCATGATAAACAGTAGTCCCACTGTCTATTTATTTTACTGGGAAGAGTTCACTCACCAGAATATGACAACTAGAGTGGAGACTCTAATTCAGCCCTGTCTCTGTAAGGTACATTACTCACCAAATCTACAAGCAAAATGACAAGCAAAAATGGATGGATGTTACTATTCTGAAAGAAAAACTCCACGCCGAGGATGAGCTCTAAAAGGACTGCAGGTGTACTAATTTCACATTCTACAGTTATCACTGGTTGCAGACAATGAAAGGAATTTCTCTTCTTAGGTACTGAAACAGAGTTGCAAAAGTCCGAATGACTTAGTCATTAAAGGAAGTAAGTCCACCCAATTTTACATACATAAACCAGGATCTTAATAAGCTCAGCTGCATATAACAGAAACTAATTAAGTTATCTGAAAAGTATTAAACACAGACTTCATTGAAATGCTGAATAACTATTTAAAACCATGTAAGAAACAGAAAGAGAGAATTAAAACCAAAATGCAGATAAGCAACAGGGATCCAAAAGTTCAGGAACTTCAATCTCTCTCTTTTCACAACAGAGGACTTGGAACCCACTCACAAGACCTTCATTCTTGTCCAGAAGGTCACTGTGGAAAGTTGGGAGCTGGGTTGTGGCTCTGGACATTCTGATCTTAAGGAGCAGGAGTGAAAAGCTGTGACTTTGACTAAGCACCTAACACATGGGTGAGAAGACAAGGTTTTCACATCAGCTGCCATTACTGAATTTCTCTTGTTTAATTTCTAGCTTATTCGTGCTTTTTATCACAAAAAATGTCCAGAAAAAAAAGAGAAATGTTACTAGACTTCAGCATCCACTGAAGTCAGGCCAAAGGACAACCAACTATGAGGAGTCACTGTGATTGACCTCTCAAGGGCTAACCCTGGTACCCTTGAGCAGGCAGCCCCAGTAGTGCTACGGAGGTACAAATATGTGAATTTATTTCAGGAAACACATAAAAAAGTGTTTAAAGCAACTCTATGCAGAATCACTCTTGTTTCTACTCACAAGTGACCATCACTGCAGCCTTACCAAACTAACCCATACCACTATGCTGCAGTTTAGGGAGATTGTCAGATGCATTCTCTAGATGTGAGTATGTTAATAATTGACTTATTCTCTTATCCTTCTCTTCATATGTCTTACTGAAAGATGAGTAATAGCACAAAACTCCTGTCCTAACTCTCATTTTCCCCTCCCTCTGTTATTGTTGCAGGGACTTCAGATTTAGACACAATAAAGAGAGATTACATTCCTGTATTAAGGTGTGCCAGAAACCTGAGCTCTTTCAGCCACAGAAGAACTGTAACACATTCCCTCTAATTATTATGCAATATTACAGTCTTCTACAGCAGGAAGAGTAATTTCATTGTTAGGATCCAGCCCATTCACTAGGAAACTGTTATACAGCATTTTCAGAAGGAAGGATTTATTAATAAAACAGAACTGTGGAGTCAAATAGATAAAATAAGAAGCTTTTACAATTTAGCTTTACCATAACACTGGTATTTATAAATTTTCACATGTGCACATTTTGTGTAAATTTGTCTTAGAAGCAAAATGTCAGAAAGTACTTCTGTTTATTTACCTTATGTAATTATACACGAAATGACTTAAAATCATTCATGTTTTAGAAATCCATATAATTTCCTTTTCTCAACACCGTAGATATCTGGCTTTCAATAAGTGACAGAAATATCTGAATACATAACTCACTTTAAAAAAATCTCCAAGGTTACAACTTCATTTTCCCAGTTAGAAAAACTCTAAAAATATTTAGTATGCTTAGAAATAAAAGTATTTGCTTTAAATAAAAGTGAACTTAACTATAAGGTCAGCCACATAGCATTCAAAAATAGTATTTATGGTTTTCAGCTTCTTAACTCTCCAATTTCATAATTTTTTTTTCTGAGAACAAAGAAATGGGGAAAAAATCAGTTAATACACTCGTCACGCTACAGCTCTATATGCAACTGCATTAAAAGGTAAAACTTAAAACACGATATACCTGCATGACACCTGGTAGAATGGATATCCTGGTAGAGGAAGAGAGTTTGAAAATCCAGACTGGCTCGACATTGCCTTCAGGTATTGTATCCACTTAAATCTCTTCTATATTCCATACGTTAATTCCTTACTAGAAAAATACGTACGTATCCATCTGTACCTCTGTTCAGAGCTAACTAAAAAGAAACCAAGTGCACATTCGAAGGTCTCGAGGATTCTGCCTGCATTTCAAACTGCTTCCTCAGTAGTGAAATTCCTAAAAGCCAACACCCTCATGACATCACATACTACCAAATCATAAACACGCAATTGTCTCAGCGAGGCAAGGGCAGCCCGTGGGTTTGGACTCGACAGAGAGCCCTGCACCGCATTCCTGCTGCGAGCACGGTGCCTTTCAGGCAGAGACCTGCTGCCTGGAACAGCAGCCCTGCTCTGGCAGGCAGCCAGCAGCCAGCACAACTTATTGCCAATGCCGCAAATCCCTGCGATGGGCGAGCGAGGAGCCACGCTGCAGGTGGAACATCCTGACAGCCCCCGGCGAGAATTGCCTTCCCAGCGCGCCAGATCCGTGACCTTGGACGTGGTGACAAAAACGTCATCTAAACATTTCAGTCCGCTGCACACTATTGTTTCTTAGGCAAGAGCAGATCGCGCTGCACGCCACGGCAGCACGAAAAATCATACTCAGCTTCCCCTGCTAAAGAAGGATCCTCTAATGCTACACACCCCCAACTCTGGGAAAAGCAGGAAGATGGAATCCTAAACCACATTATTTAAGCTACTGAATATAGATATAAAATGATGTGCATGCCTCCCTGCAGTATTTTACTACTGCTTAAATCAAAGAAATATCAAAAGCGACGTTTCTTTTGATATACAGTACAATGGTAAGTTACATTAAAGTTATTTGGGCATGACTTCCTCAAGAGAGAAAAAGACTACTGGAAAGCAGGAAGGCATGTGAGAAGTCACAGTATTGCCCAGTGGCATGACTAATGTCAAATAGACTTAAATGATTATCTACCTACACTACTCTTAAGGAAGGTGTACAGTGCCCTCACACATGGATTTCCTTAATTCAAGCAGAATTTTAAATAAATGAGATTTTTTTAATTATTTCATTGCCTACACTAGCTGCAGTGGAAAACATTAAAATGTTGGGTCTAATACCTCTACCTGATGACATACTATTTACTTTCACATTATTTTGCCTCAGTTTTAGAAAAAGAATAATCAGTTCCACCTGGATTATCCCAAGTTTATAGATGACATTTCCATCATAAGAAAAATGGTACAAAACTTTGTCACTATCCTAGGTACCTTTTAAAGTCAGATTTAAAAGACATAAGTCACTGCATAGGGCTCCAATTCCTTAAGTCCTATACAAGTGCCAGGAAATCAAAAGAGAGAACACAGTCTGCACAAAAAAAAGTTTGGGGTTTTTTTGGTTTTTATTTGCCCGACTGATATGTCTGGAAAAACAAAGAAGCTTCTGGGTACATCATTTTGCATAAATTTTTATCTCTCTCCTGGCTGTAAAGAGCAAGCTTGAAAAGGCAATTCAAGCACAAATAATGTTGTGATATCAGCTGAAATTTTACAGACAGACTTGAAAAAGCATCATCTCTCATGTTTAGTATGGAGCACTCACTCCAAAAACTCACAACTCTCAGAAACTACTTGGGGAACACCAAAAAAAGTTGAGTATATGTGAGAGGAAGAGAAAACGCTACTAAACCTGTCCAAGTCCCCTTTGTCTAATCAGGCATGTTGGGATAAATCCTGGGAACTTCCATCCCCATGGCCACAGCTGCTGAGGGAGGTGCCAGTGCTGGGGTTGGCCCTGAGGAGTCCCCTTGTGTGCACACCCCTGAAACACTTGCACTTTTATTCTGTGTATTTACTTATCTTCTATTTGGTGTCTTCTCAACACTGATAATGGCAGCATTAGCACATTTATGCAGTAATTCTCATCTCAGAGTAACTCCCCCTAGTCCCAACCAGGATTTAGGATGTTTCCATTGGATTTGCTAGCTGAAAAAGAATGTTAGTGTCAAATCAGCAGACTACAGGCTTATAAATTAGGAGCCTTAGAGGCTGCCAGTGGCTTGCCATGACATTTTCAAAAATCACATAGTCCCTTAATGCCTAGCTTATCCACATAATAAGGAAAATACTGCCTGACAGCAAAGGAATGATGTGAGGTTAATTTTTTTTTTTTTTTGCAATTAAGTATTGAAATCCTCTGATTAAAGATTTATGAAGGGATAAAACAGCTGTAGCATTTGAGGGAAAAGATGTGTGGGAATATTCAGAATAAAGCTTTTTTTTTTTTTTTGTCTCCTGCTCCTAGCTCTAACACAACAGAAGCATTGTTGCTCTGAAATTTCAATTTAAATATAAAAGCCATTTAAATTTTAAAATATGGTGGAAAGTGCAGTTCTTAAATGGGTGGACAGCATTCCACAGCATTTAAAGATGGGGATAAGTGAGATGACAATAGGCAGACAAAAACTGTATCTAGGATGATCTTCACAGAAGCAGAACCCTTCATTGGTAGGCATCATACCATTTCAGTCATTTGGAAACACAAAGGGAAAGTGTGGCTTAAGACAGAGAAAAGGGAAAGAGAAAATCTGGTTAGGACCAAAAAGAAAGCCTCCCCACAATGAAACCCAGCATTTAACAAGTACCCCTTTTAATTAGTCCTACAAGCAGGTTGGATGGCAGAACACAACTGCTAGGATCCAGACCTAACTTGCCAAACACCCCCTCCACTGAAAGAGACAAGTGGGTTTCATTCCAAGTGCAGTCACATCTTTTGGAAATTTGCTTCCGTGTTTCCGAGCCAACAAGCTCACTTAAAAATAACCACCTTAGTATTGTTTGGCACAGTATGCCAAGTGACACTTTTTACTCTGCTGGAATAAAATTAAACCAAGAAAATAAGTTTGAAACAGAAATACTGTGTGCTCCAGAATTTACAGTGACCTCAGTACTGAAGGAAGTGACTTGTTAGAGCATTTAATGCTGCTGCTTGAACAGGTATGAAATACTTAACTGAGATCTAACTGCAGTTCAAAAAGAAAGAACAGGCTGAAAGACTGGAGAACAAACTCATGACCATTTTCAGCTATTTCAAACAAGTAGCATCCTTGGTAAACTAATGGAAAGTTTGTTTAAAGCCAAGTCAAGCTGAAGAACTAGAAACTAACCTCTTAACTAACAATCAATTTCATCAAGTCTGGAACTGAGAGCATTCTGTAGACAATTATGTGATTGTATATCAAAATGCATATAAAATGTTCAGTATTCTTAAAAATAGCATGAAGTGTCATGCAAAAGTTATTGTAACATCAATACCATAAATCAGTAATTTACTCCCATCTAAAGTGTTATATTTTCTATTTTTGCTGCCTGCTGTATTAGTGTCTAATAAATTAGACAGTGAATTAGAACAAAAAAAGACACGTAAAATAAAATTACATGCAGTAATTTTATTACTGCATTATTACATATTATTTGTGAACAGTATTCACAAAGAAAATATTACAAAGATATTCAATATAATGAGCAGTACTTAGATGACATAATGGAAAGTCTCTTTCTCCTTTCTGTAAAAAACACAAACTAAATAAATATTCAACAATACTAAAGAACAATGGCAAATATGCAAATGAAGAAGGACACCATCACTGGAAATTCAAAACTCACCCAGAGTTAAAGACTAACTGGATATTTGTATAGGGAAAAACAAACAAACAAATGAAACTCCCAAAACCCAAACAAACCAGAAGTGGTGGCTGGAGGGAAAGAGGACTTAAAAACAACATCAGTACTTTGAAGAAAAATAAAACATGTGAGAAAGCCATCTAACCTCACAGCTAATGCATATCTCTCCCTGAGACAGATTAGTGGGTTCACTAAATATTGTTTCTTTTACTAATAAGTGTTAATAACCAGCAGAGTTCAAATCTCACATGTGGATACCAAGAAAAAAGTTGATCTCCTTTTCTTTTTTTTCTTTTTTTTTTTAATTTCCCCAGTACTTTTTCATCTGACCTACCCAGCCTTTCACTGGCTAACACAGGGCCCCCAGCTGCAAATTTAAAACTCCTCCAAAAGGAGATTTCACATAGAATGTCTTGGACTGGAAGGGACCTTAAAGATCAGCTTCCTGCCATGGACAGGGACACCTTCCACTAGGATCAGGTTTCCCACAGCCCCAACCACTGGTCTTGAACACTTCCAGGCATGAGGAATTCACAGCTTCTTTGGGCAACCTGTCCCAGTCTCACTGCCCTCACACTGAAAAAAGGAAAGGAAGAGGTGAAAACATCCTTTACAAGGTAAAATGCCAACTCACTCCTCCCTGCAATCACACAGGCTGACAAGACTGATGGAACTCCATAAAGTAGAAACAGTAAGAGCCTTGAAGTATAAAGTATCTGAAATTTAAGGAATTTATTTCTATTAAGGATTTGTCCTTAAAGGAATAATGAAGTAAAAGCAACGGGAAGACATAGCAGTAGGTTATATTTTAGGTATGGACACATTTCTGCATCCAGAAGCTTCATCTTAAGGTCACAGAACCATTAAGGTTGGAGAAAGCCTCCAAGATCAGCAAGCCCAACCTGTGACCAAACACCACCTTGCCAACTAAACCACAACACTCAGTGCCACGTCCAGTTGTTTCTTAAACACCCCAGGGATGGTGACTCTACCACTTCCCTGGGCACTCTGTTTCAATGCCTGACAACCCTTGCAGTGAAAAAATTCTCCCTGATGTCCAACCTGAACCTCCTCCAGAGCAGCTTGAGGCCATCTCCTCTTGCCCTGTCACTGGCTTCCTGGGAGAAGAGACCAATCCCTACCTGGCTACAGCTTCCTTTGAGGAAGCTGTAGAGACCAATAATTCCTATATCTGAAAAAAGAGTCCAGAATTAAATCTAAATATCTGAGAACTCATAGTGGAGTTACTAGACTTACATGTCTACTCACTACCTGAGTCATTCTGGACATTCTTACTTGGATTAAGAAATCATATTTTTAATGTCTCTTTTTTCCAATCAGGAACAAGAGGGAATGAGTTATTAAAGTCTTACCTAAATAAGATTTATTTTTAGCTGAAACATAAAATTGCTCTTAGCTATTTTACTAGAAAGGCTGTAAAGATGTCCAAAGTCCAACACCATCACCCTGACTTGCAAGGCCACCTAACCAGCATTACCCAAAAGCCATTCAGCTACCAGGAGTTATGAGACAGCCTGCACAGCCTCCACTGGCCTGACACATTCCAGTAACACATCAAGTCAAAAGTTCAAGCACTGTTCACACATTGCCATGAATACTCAAAGCACACCATCACAGCCTTTGTGTCCAAACCAGAGGTGACACACCTCCCTCTCTTTCCTTCTTCACTCTTCCTGCAAGTTGGCACTCCACATTTATACATAGCTGAAGGCTCCAGTCCTTTTACTCTCCTCTGGGTGCTCAGAGACAGCATCCTTCTTCAGGCTTTGCACATTAATACAGCCATCATCATTGACTTCAGTTATTCCACAGCTTAGGTAACTTTTACCATCTGAAACCAGCTGTTTCAGCAGTCAGCCATTAATTCTCAAAATTCTCAATGGCTCTCACACATATTGTGTGATATCAAACATGGGTAAAAATCATGCACTAGAACTGAGATTAATAAACTGCAATCTGGATCTAGATGTCAGCCAGTGCATGTTTCTTTACTGTTTAGCAAGTGTTCAGGCAGAAGCTAAACAGCTCTCATTGTGGCCAAAGGTTCTCAAAGGATTCATGAGTAACTGAACACGGCTGGCACCCTGCCTGGCAGAGAGATAACCCTGTCCTGTTGAACTGGAGCAGTGAACCCTCCTGCCTGCACACCCAAAGCCACAAGGAGGTTGCTGTGTAACCAGGTGCTGTGCTCTCAACCAGGCCATTCTGCCCTGCAGCTGTCCGAAGCAGCTTGGAACAATCTGCAGGAGGAACAAGAAACATTCTTGTCAGCAGTAAAACATCAGGATGTCTTCTGGGGCAGGGAAGAACACCTGAGCTGTAAATTAACCTCCTGCAAGTCACGAAACAACACAGACATAAAGCCATTGACCACGACCGAGACAAGGAGGGTGAAGGACCCTGCTCACAGCCTTGCCCTCCTCTCCAACGGCAATTCCAGCTGAAACAATTAGCCTCAAGTAACCTGCAACTGGAAACTAACTCCCAGGATTCTCCTGATCACTGGTGACAGTCTGAGCACACAGACATTAGTTATTCTGTACCTCTGCACATCAAACAGCCTGTACTGCACATCCTTGAATTCTAACCCAGGTGAACTTAGGGGGATGATTTCACCTTTAGCACTAGAAGGAAACATTACCCTCAACCACCACATTCACTCTTTATTATCCCCATGACCTTTACCCAGGAAACAGAGCAAACAGCACCTGGCCACACAGGCATTACCAGCAAGGGGGAAACTGCTCTTCCAGGAAAACAGGAGGTTCACCCTACAGAGCAAAGGTTTTTTAAAGCCTGTACCTTCTGCAGAGCCCATTTCAGAGCGACAGTTCCATTTTCTGCTTACTGCATTAGTAAATACAAGAGTATAAATCTTGTGCGCTGTAGAATCGGCAGGTATTGCACATTTCAGCTCAAAGATAATGTGAGAATCAAATTACAGTCTCTCACTGTATGAAATAATTACATACTCTTAAACCTGAAATGACTTTTATAAAGACCAGAAAAATAGCATTCATGTAGACATTACATTATTATATATAGAGAGAAAATAAAATAAATACGCAGAGCCAGAAATGGGATTAAGCTACTTTATCCTATTTAAAAATGAATTATACAGGATGGAGACAAATACTTCCTGTCAAGTGACATGAAAATATTGAACAGAAAACTAACTAAAATGATTGAAATTGGAAAAAAAAAAAAGGGAAAAAAACCACCACACACCAAAACCCTGAGTCAGCCAAATAAACTTTAAAGGAACTAACTTTTGCTGAAAAAACACCAGGAAATCTAGTACTGCATAATTACTGAGCATGCATGCAGGTAAATTGGACTGAAGTGACTTGATTGGAACAGTCACCTCAAACAAATGTAGGAGTCAGAACATTGATATTATAAGCCATTTTTTAAATTACTTTGAATTTAGAAAGCAAGGTTACTTTCTATCATGACACAAATATTAACTCGTGTGAGCTACCAGAATATAGCAAATTTCTCTCTCCACAGACACAGTTTATTAATACAAACTAAACAGATGCCTATTTAATTTCACTCAGCCTGCTGGCCCTTGATGAAGCTCCAGAGTAAATAATATACTTCTTGTAGGATTGCAAATGCAGACAGGAGTCTATTGCTGAGGTTCAGGATAACTCAAAGTCTTCTGCACAAGAGGGCCATTACAGAGTGTGCTTTTTAATCAAGACATATTTTAAGTGACCAGCCCTGATAAATTCTTATCTTATCTGTAATAACAACCTATCCAAAATTCAAACTAGCAAATAAACTGTAACTACAATGCCTTGAAAATGGTGCAAATCACCTATCAGGTGACAGAAATGTGTTACAAGTAGGGGCAAGTGTAGCACTCTCACCTCACTTCTAAATTGGCATTTTGTGTCATTCAGTGTGCCTCCAAAGAACACAAGTAAAAAGAAACTGTTGGGTGTACAAACTCCTGAGGTCAGGGTGATAAATGAAAACACTTCCCAAATAAGCTTTCCTAATTAAGGCTTCTAAACCAGAGCTGGCTTGCATTCAGTTATTACCACTGTTACAAGTAATCCGAAATATTCTTGATAAAATATTTTTAGCATCAACACCAGCGTATTAAAACCAGTTGAAGGTCATAAGGATGAAATAAATAAAAGTTCATACTCAGGAAAATATCAAATTCATTCCTAAAACTACACAGAAGTGTTGTGAAAACTCCCTAGTTGAATCAGTTCAAGATTATTTATAGTTATCAGTGTCATTTATTATAATGACATAAAATGTACATAAAAAAAAATGAAACACCATATCCATCCTTTCTTGGATTACATCTATGGGATTTTACTTATTCATCCCCACAGGCACACCTGGACTATTAAAAAGGGTGAGTTTTCTTTTGTTAAAAGATAGAAATACTGCATACATAGTTTTAATCAATTTTATGTCTTCCCTGCCTCCCTGAAGAAATATTTAATTTGCTTAATTAGACAGATGACAGTTTTTACTACACTTGTATTTGCACTTACTAAATTTAACTTGCATGGCAAAATTTTTATTTTCCAGGTCAATTCATGTGCCACTAAATGACAATTCAGGACTATAAACTAAAGTATTATTAAATCTATTCTCTGAAATGTAAATATTTCATACAAATATTTTTAAGCAGTGAACCACTGAAACTCTCCATTCTGTGTTGGTGTACATACTTTAATTACTTTTTGCATTTTCTTCTATATCAATCTACATTGATATCAGAAAAAAATGCTAAAGAATTCTTTGTGTCCCTTACACAGGAATCTGTTACATGCTTATTATTGCCATATTATACCCAATCTTGAAGTGGAAGAAATTAAACTTAACCATGACATTATACAATGCACATCTGACCCACAGTCACACTGTTAAGAACTGAACAGACGCCACAGAATTCCAAAAGAACAACGATATTTTCAAAAAACAAAAACAACAAAAAAAAGAAATATCTAAAAGCACCAGGAATGGCAACACACAAGGTAGCAGGGGCCATGTGCTTTCAAGGGCAGAAGATGCATCTTTATGCAAAACAGAGCAGACAAGCAGGGCATCCCTTACAATGTACACTGACTCACACACACACAAAAATCACTAATTATATTTCAATTAATCTTCTGAAGCCCATGAAATTATTCATGTTCACAACATCTGATCACTTAACCTCAGGTGCTTTGTCAAAAGAGAAGGGATTTTCTTTTTCCTCCCTTTAAGAACATCAAGGATAACAAAGTGAAGGATGCAGACTCAAACTTGGACAATGAAACCTATGACTCAGCATTGTAAGAAAAAGCCAAGGTAAGGCAGGATTTGATTTGCAACTAAGCTCCAGGTTGCTACAGCAACTTCATTACTTCAGAAGATATTAGAAATACTTCCATTCTTTCTCCCTCACAATAAAATCTGTTTAAATGCTTTGGAAAATATTCAAATACTTATTTTCTTTGGTAAGAATTAATCATCAGTTTGAAGACTAAGTCTAGGAAGACCAAGAAACAACCAGGATTTTTCAAAAATCTGGAATGTAACTACTGAGAGAAAGGTAGCAATATCTGATATTCACTCCCCTAATGACTGAAGATAATAGCACTCAACTTTCAGACAGGTATTCTAATCACAAAGCAAACTTTGCAGAACACGTCATTAAGTAAACAGTGCACATTTAGAGTTCCAGGATGGAAAACTCAAAAGGGTTATTAGCAAGCCATCAGTACAAAATCCTCATATTACTTCAGGCATTTAGCACACAGCACATAGGAAAAAATACAGTTTCAAATGAAACATTATAAGCTTTTTTTTTTTTTTTTGGCAAGGACTGAGCACTGATACATACCTAAGATAGTACCTTTTCATAACACTGTTTGCAGACCTGTCAGCTCCAGTCAGCCTTCAAGAGTTCTCATAATTAAGCCTGAAGCATTCATAATCATTCAAAAGTGAAGCACAGTCATTGAAAAAGACCATGCTTGCACTCTCCCTATTAGCTGGGAAAAAATTCATTAATGCCTTCACTCCTCTCTTTCTGCCCAGGGAAAGAAAGAAAGGGGAGGGAAGATTAGAGAGAACACCGCCTACACTGCCATAATTTCCTCCCAACAGGTCAGCCACACAGAGGAAAAGGACCAAAACTGGTCTCCATATTGGCTTCAGTGCTTCAGACTGGCTTAAGAGAAACAAATCAGAATTAACTTGATTTATCTAACTGAAGTGAATCACATGTGGCCCCACCATGACCAGATCCACTCAGTGCCATCATTCTCTCATGTGTTTTGAGATAAAGGCAATAAACTTAAATCAACATGTATCAAGAACCCACAATTATATCCCATATATTATATCTCAGGTAATTCCTAAAACCAGAACACAGGTGTTTAAATGATGCATAATTTTAATTAGCTCTCAGCATTTGTCCCTGGCCACACAACTTCTGTGGTGGAGATCACAGCAGCGTTGCAGAGATAAGTTTACAGACAACCACCTTCTGGGTTTCCTCCCATCTAGAACAAGTTCCAAAATAAAATATATTGTTTCAGGAAAATATCCCTACTCTGATTAAGTATTTGAAGCAAAGCACAAACAGTTATGGCATGCATGATTTTAATGGAAATTCTTGTAAAATTGGAGCACTTTATGGATGGGGGGATTAAACCTGTACATTTCTCCTCAAATGTATGAATTAAAAATCTCTGCACTTTGGTGAGATATGAAATTTATTAAAAGAGCATTGACATGTTCTATGACTCCTACTTCAAAGCAACTAAATTATCAGGAAGTACTATGTTTTATTTTAAAACTGCCCTCAAAATACAAAATTACTTCTGGTCTAAGTGCTTCAGTAAGTTTAATACTTTCCTGTTACCAATTTCCAAACAAACCAAACAGAAAACTCACTGTTAGTGCTCTTGGTAACTAAATTTTGTCTCAACAATACACTGTGTTAAAACAATTACCTAGCATGTTATGCTAATATAAGCAGGTCACATTGTTTCAATTAGATTTGCCTTAAAGTTCTTCCTAATAAATCTAGTTGCAAGAGACGTGCTTGCCTTAATTTCTCTAAGAAGTTGTTAATTTAAAATTAAATATTAGGCAACCCAATGCCACTTACATCAAAGCATATGTATTATTTATATGAGTTTTGTTTTGCTGCAAATACACAGAGAAGCCTTTGTCAAAATACCATCAGTTACAAATGCGTGACTGAAATTGTTCCTGCATTTGGGAGCAGAAGGGGGCTGAGGGACTGTCATTTACCACCAAGTTGCTGTGACTGTACTCTCATTGCTGAATGCAACACAAACAATAAAAGGCAAAACTACCAAACTTGTTTTACTAAGGCATATAATTCTAAAAATAAGATAAAATAAAATAAAAATATGGGAAACTGCAAGCCTTGTTTCCTTTCCTGCTCACCAAATATACATGTGAGAAATTAAACCTTTACCTCGGCTTATATCTTCTTCATCACCACACGATCAAAAACTTCAGAAGTTTGGAAATAATTCAATTACTCCGTACTTACCTTATAAATGAGATATGAAAATACATGCAAAGAAGTGGTTCTAGGAGTAAATGCTATACAAGTACCTCCATGAGAATACATCAAGAGGTGAGATCTAGCAAGTAAGCGACAATCTATCCTAACTCAACATTTGTTTTCGATTAATTTACATTTAATTTCAGGTGCTCGCAAAGTTTAAAAGAAGATAACATGGATCTCTTCTCCCTGCAGAACATTTTAATCTGGAATCATAATATTAGACAGCCAGTTAGACAGTAAGTTAGTTTTGCTTTGAAATAATATTTACATAATGGTGCACCAGCAAACAGATCCCAGACAGCTTTTCCTAGGGGTGCATCAGACCAGAAAAAAGCAACATCAGGAAGAAGCTGCTACCTCTCAGCTGAGCTGACAAACTTTCACTCTTCAACTTCATACAAATGCAGCAGTAATTACTCACTTAGCCTGACACCAGTTCCCACATTGTTCATTCCCACAGACTACACGGGGCAGAAGGGGATCAATGTCTACCTGCACGGAACTGGTGAAACCCGTGTCCCTCCCGTCCTTCCAACAGCTTCTCAGGACCAGCCAAAAATGCCTTTTCCACATTGAGCCACCTCAAAATGGATGCTTACAATCCCTGGATGAAAAGGGGTTTTTGCCTGTAGGTATGTTTAAAAAACACTACTTAGCAGTTGACTTGATTAGACTGTTCTAGCCAATTCTTCTGCATATTTAACCAACCACTTCTCAGATTCCCCGTTTTCCCTAACACCACTTCACCATGTTGGTGACTCACTCTTTTTCTCCTCCATTTTCCAAGACTCCTATTGCATCCCCTGTCCCTAACACCTTCTGAATTTAAGAACTGTCTGTAGTATGAAAAATTGTGGTCATATCCAGGCATCTACAAACCAGATTTTTTTTTTCATAGAAGACTAGGATATTCTGGCCATTCCTAGTGAAATTATTACTTCTTAACCTGTTTTCAGTTTCATTTTGGCTTCAGGGAAAACACTGTTTCATATTTTCACCACCCCTCAAAAATCACAACTGTCTCATTACCAAGAAGTACACAACTTTTTACATGCTAATTTTAAATTCTAAAAGGGAATAGTTGATGAATACACTAAAAAAAAAAATGAAACCAAATGAAACAAGACCACCTCTTTTCCCACAACACTTAGATTTAAAAAGTTAAAGATCACAACCTTACTTCATGGTTACTGTAGCACACCTGAACAGTTTTCTCACTTAAAAAACAGGAGTGGAAGGGGAGACAGATTAGTCCTTAATGACAAAAAAGGAAGTATTAAGTATAAAATGAGACAATTTTTGAACTTCAAAGGATCACTATACTAAGTTAACAGATGGGAACATTAAAGTAAGGGATCTGTGTCACTGATGGCCTTTGAAGAGAAGAGAACAGGATTGCACATAAGATGCCTGATGATTTGTGGACCTGTCTTCCAGCTCTGGGACATCATCTAAAACAGAACAGACATGGGATGTATCAATATGCTCAACAGCTTTTCTGCACAGGGAAACTCTCTGAAGCCCTGTGAAGCTGTCTGAACAGTTTTCATTAGGTCTAAGCTTTTGGCATATAAAACGCAATTGTGTAAGAAGCTCCAATTAAAATCATAATGGCTCTACAAAAAAAAAATAAAAAAATCTCTTCAATGGATTTCTCTAAACCAAGAAAACATATCCCCTCAAGCATGACATGTTTGGTACTATAAAGAAATTAGAGCTGGAATACCAGAGACTGTGAAACTACTACCCTTTAAGACTAGACTTTAGATACTTCAAATTCTGATTTATTCCTGTCTAACATCCCAAAATGTCAAAGCCATTCCCAGGTTACTTGTGTTCCAACAGATTAGTTTTGCCATTTAAGACAGAGAAAAGCACTGTAATTCTACTATAGAAGCTTCCAAGTGTTTGTTCAGCCTAAAGACACACCATAAACCTCACATCATAAGTGATGTGTTGTTAAAGACTTTTCCTTCTGCATTGCAGGCTAAAAACAGCATAATAATGATCTAGAGGACTACAGAAGATGTTCTCAGTTTTAATTCAAAATGTCAGAAGTACACTGCAGTCTTCACCATATTTCTTTTTAAAAAATTAATTATCAAAAGCATAAAAAACACCAGATCTCCCCAGATTCACTTTTACACCTCATCTTATTTCCAAATGCTTGAGCTTGAAAGATTTCTAAATATTTTTTTAGCCAATTTAATTATCTAAAGTATGCTATTAATTCTGTAAGCATGCTGAAAAACATTTCAAAGGTGCTTCAATAATCTTAACTGGGAATTGTTTAAATGATGAACAAGTACCACACTGCAGGAACAGCTTCTTGTAATAAAATTTCCTCATGATGGCAGCATAAACCATTCTGATGAAGCGCTAAACAACAATGCACATTCCTACTCATACAAAAGTGAGGCCTCAGCTGCTCTAGAAATTGTGTTCATTACCTTTTTTTCCCCTCCTCACACTGCCATTTTTACACTACTTTACAGTCTTCAGACTTAGTCCCCAGAACTCCACAGGAGTATCATTCTACTCCACACATGCAATTTATGAAGAAAGATGAGGTACTACCCTACAGAGTATTTTGACAAGGGATAGTTTTTATGCAGCTTCCCCATACATTCCACTGGATTTTGTATCATTTGTATATTCTGCTTTGGAAAGTCTATGACAACTGCAGAGTCTACACATCTGTGTGAATCACTGAGTTAATGCTTCCATCAAGATCTATGAAGTTCTTCTGAAGAATGACCTTCCATCAAGTTCTGTTTGCTTTTAGTGTTTCCAAAAAACTACAACACTACAAAACACTACAAAAAGGACAACACCATGACTTGCAAGATCCCATTGCCAGAAGGATTCTGAAAATCTGGCACTTTGTCTTACTGACCCTCCACAGTGTACAAATCATTAAGATTCACATGCAGCTGTATGCTTTTATAAGGCATGAAATTCATTGAGTTAAAAATCTGCATAGATTTCAGCTTATGAACAAATTACAACAATTAAGTCTGTATTGATTAAGAATATGTTTGAGATTAAAAAGATCATCACCATGCTTGGAAAGACTTTGTTTAAAAGCTCTTACTAGTGCAAATCACTCTTTGTGGCTTTGCTGAGGCTCCTACTTCCAAAATCTCATTGCTTCCCACTTGAAAAGGTCAGCCAATGTCCCCCTCAGATCAGTCACCACAAGTTGTCCCTCCACCAAGTTCTATCAAAATAATCTGACTTTTTCAAACCATACAGTAGAGTATAAAGGAACCCAGATCCCTGAGACAGCAGCTGATGGAGAGACAATATAAACAGTTATGTTTAGCTGATCCAAGGGGACAGTAAGCTCCTGGAGGAGAAAAGACTGACTAATAAGAATGAGTGATGTCCCCAGTCTCCTGCTCAGTTACAAGTTTCATATCTGTCTACAGCCTTTAAAAGTGCCCTAAGCCCTCACTCATTTCTTAGAATGCCTACTCAGAGTTTAAAGACCAGAAGTGTATCTTGATTTATTTCAAGACCAGAAGTGTATCTTGATTTATTTCATCTTCATGTTACCGACTACCTCTGCTTAAATATACCTAAAAACCTTACCAATCTGCAGGTTTGCACTCTCTCAGATTAACTTCCAACTGCTTAAAGGAAGCAATCTTGAGACTCCATCAAAATGAAGATAAACTGCCACTCACCCTACTTTGAAATGTTAACAAACACTGAAAGAATAAACATCTGTAAGGAAAGGAAAAATGCAAAAATTGCGAGTCTGGTATAGATAGAACAGAGGCTAGGAGAAACACAAATAAAACATGTTTCTAACCCATGAAATACAGGATAGATGTTCTGGCTTGGCATTCCTGGACAGAGCAAACATTGTTGTAACACCCAAAAGCAAAAGAGAAGGCTTTTTGGCTGTAGTTTCGCTTTTCCTATCTCTTTCATGTCTTGGCAGTTTTACCTGCACTATGGTAAGAAGGGTGGTTAACACTAATTTTCTCAAATCTGACTCAGATTACATTGATTGAAAACACTGGCCATATCTTAATTTGAGGGTTTACAATAAGAAGATTAAAACAAACCAGCAGCATCTTTGTTTTTAAGCACTGCACTCACTGAGCAGCAAACAAGTACCACATCAGAGAAAAAGTAGCTGTCATTACACCTCATTTCCCAAACATTTATGGTTTCTAAGAGAATTATCATTCCTCAAGAATCCTCCCATTTTCTTCTCCATACACCTTTACAGTACAGCTATTTTGGCCAAGACAGCAGCAGGGCTTTACCACATTTCCTCTGCTTAACAGGATTTTTCAAATGAGCAGCAAAGCCTGGGAGCAGCTGGACCTTCAGAGGAGGATTGCCTCATTATCAGCAGCAAGAAGCAGAATAGATGAAGCAGAGCGAAAAGCCAAATCCTCCATCTGAAGGGACAGTTACTAGGTTTAAAAATCACAGTCTAAAATCAAGACTCTGTTGCTGGTGTGTACATCTGTTTGCATTACTACATAAAAACAACATCATAATAGGAGTCCTATATGAATTTACAGCTTTTTGTTCCTTTACGTAACATTAGCTTAGTTTGAGAAACATGATGGCAATTGAGTTATGTGAAAGAACTACCTAGATGTAATTAGAAACCACCACTTCTACCAGTTTCAGCACGGCACTTCAAAAATATAATGAAATATTCATGGCCATATTGTGACATAAGAGCCTACAACCAGCTTAAAAGAAGCAAGAGGAATTGCACAACAGCCTGTCAATTCAGAAAGAAAAAAACATAATTAAAAGGTGTATTTGGCAAGACAAACTTCCCCTCCCAATTTGTTTTTACTCTAGTCTTGTCTCTCATTGTTAGAAACTACCAGAAAACACTAATTTTTACACAGATGTAACGTGATAAATACTGCATTAAAAAAAAAAAATTCAATTATCAGATGGAAGTTTTCATAAGTAGGAGATAATTACTTGAACACAAATTTAAGGAAGAAAAAGCCTGAAGGTTTAAAAAGCAAGAGAAATAGAACACTCAAAATTAGATCCAAAGCACGACCTAACAACTGAAAGTAGAGAAATGCAGAGATAATGTATAATGAATGCCCAACAGTAAACTGATCAGTAAGCAGGAGGTACCCAGCATAAGTCACCTCTGTAGCATGGCAGTGAAAAAGATAAAATTCAATGCCAGGATACGCCATGACAGGCATTTCCAGAAGAGACAAGGAAATATTTTAAGCAGCCTTCAACTGTGTTTCAGCAAGTCTTTATCAAGAATATCATGCTACATTCTAGATGATCCACACTTAGAAACCATCAAATAGGTGAATGTAAAAGGGCTTTGTGTACCTGGGGAAGAGATCAGGACACATCAAGCACTCTGTCATTTGAACAAGCCAGGGCTCAAGGGTTTGGTAAAACACAGCATGAGCAGGGAACACATGAGCTGAAGCAAAGCCAAGCTGGTGTCTGAGGCAGAGCAACTGAAGATGGGACACTGTGACATCTGATACCCCTCTGATCTGTGGGGTGTAGGACTGCCTTGCTTTAAAAAAAACCCAGCCAATCAGGAATACAAATACCAGAGAATACTAATACCTTCCTTAAAAAACAGGAATGGCAGGAGACCAGCAGATACCAGACTGCCACTAGTTAATGCAAATCAGAACCTTGAGTTCCCTACATTTATTTGTAACACAATCTGTATGTACAGAAAAAAAGAAAAAAGCCCTCAAACAAACAAAAAAAAAAAAA
>VZRH01005339.1:1632371-1665627 GCA_013397555.1 Urocynchramus pylzowi | reverse complement strand
AAAAAAAACTTGTATGCAAAAAAAAAAAAAAAAAACCCACAAAAAAAAAAAAAAAAAAAAAAAAAAACCAGATGCAATTAATCAGTCCATGCGATAACAATGTGGTGAAAATCAGAAGACACAACTGAGTCCATACCTGCTTGCAGACATTAGAAACAAAAAGCAATTCACCAGTATTTCCTAACACTGCTCATGCAAAGAACTTGTTGCTCTTTGTAAATATCAATAAATATTTTGTATTCTGCTACATCTCTAAAACCACAAAACTTCTCCAATTGTGAAAACACCCACTTGTTTCAAACTTCAAAACTTCTGAACCAAGAATTCTCAATAGAAGTCTTTCATCTGTAACATATAGAAGATAATCTGTTACGAGTTTACCCTGCTAAGCTACTGTGCAAAGTAGATTTAACTCTTCTTTTCTTGTGTCCTTAAACTGCCTTGGTTCTAGCAACAGTACTGGAATCTCCTCCTTACTGCCCCACCAACCAAATAAATGACAAGGGCATTTTCTTCTTGCTGGGAAAATATGAGCTGAATTACCATACAAAATTTCATTAGGAATACCTTCTTCTGATATGATCCTAAATCCATAATGTCAGGAATCCCAGCCTGCTCTGGATTCATTAGATTGTCCCAGAGGTATAAACCCACTCTGTTGCTGTTCAACCTGTGCAGCCAGGATGTCCAGCCTACTGAGACATGGATGTTAAAAGCTTCAAATGATCTAACTAGGTCTACAGAAAGGAATTCCTGCTTCATCCATAAAAGGAGAAACAGCAATACCGAAAATCTTGCCCCAAATTAAGGAAGGAAGGAAGACTTTGGAGTGTAAGCCTCACCCTTTCCCAGTGAAGAATCACAGGGAAACAGAAAAGCCTAGACAAGAAGATTTTTCAGGCAATCATTCTGTCCAATCTGTTGCTGAAAATGAGACTTTAGATGATCCAGAGTCATCCAAACTGAATCCTGAATACTTCCAGCAAGGGAAATTCCACCCCTCCTCTCATCAACCTACTGTTCCCAAAATGAAAAATCACCTTTCCTGACTGATCAGGGATGACAGTGAAGGCTTGGGAATGTTATACTTGGATGGAAGGGTGGAGTGCCTCTTCAAGCCCCAAAGAATGTAAGCACAATCCTTGTCACACAGCTTTTCTTAGGTGTGCATTGTCCAAAACTGGGGGGGTGGAAGAGGATGGATTTGCTAAGCTCTTACTTATGCTTCAAATAAATATTATATTAAATGAAACATTCATGTATTTTTTAATCAATACACCATAAGTACTAGACTTGGCCATGGAAGAGCTGACAAGAACAGCCACACTGGAATATATTTGGCTAAGAAGCACTTGCTCATTAGTGCTTCAGCAAGAAGAGTCACGCAGAGTGGCATTAGTCAGGGAAATACACATTTCCAATACTCTGAGCCAGCCTTGCCTTCAAGCTAACAAAAAGCTGCTGGCAGGCAGCTAAGAGCTGCCATTTGCAAACAGAGGTGGTATTTGGCATCTTTACTCAGACCCCTGCTCCTGGAATCATTTGATGACTTGAGAATGCATGCTTTCATCTTATAAGGATGGTCCTAATATTCACATTTTAAAGAGGAAAAAAATAGGCCCTGAATAGGCTCAGGAAAAAAAAAAAAAAAGAGAGATAAATATGTGGGTATAAAGAAGGAATAACAGGCCAGTAAATCTAGAAAATGTTAAGCAATTCTAAAGAAGTATAGATTCCAGACATTCTACTGCACTCCACAGATAAATTATAATCAGGTGCACAATTATGCTGTTTTTTAAATTTTACTCAGAAGTTGCTCCTAACTCCTAAACCCTAACAATTTCTCTTGTATGTTCTTTTTCCTTCCCCCTACAACAACAACAAAAAAATCACAATTTGACCTTGTAGAGACAGTAGCTCAAAATAAATTTAAATAAAGCAAAACCAAGTATAATTCTTTGGCTTTACTATTTCTCAGCTGCCCCATCTATCCCTCATTTCTACATACCTTTTAAAACTAAACATGCCCTATAAACTATTGTCATAAGTGGCACCAAAAAAAAGTTTCATTCAAGTAAATTCCACAAAGAAGCAAAGGCAATTTGGTGATTTTCTCATAAAGTTGTTGTAGTCCCTCACAATGAAGATTAAAGTAACACACATGGAAAAGTAACCATTTGAGCCAAGCACAGCAAAGTCTCACAGAAGAATTAGAGCAACACAATCACAGATGCCTGCACTGACATTTTAAAGTTGACTAACTGGCTTGAAATTCTGCTATAGAATCACTGACAGTAATGGAGTTCTTCAGTAGCAGTGGTTTGACTGAAAACAAAAAAAAGGTTTTTAAGAACAAATATTTACTTGCAAATATTTTAGCTCATACACTGAAAATCACAATAAACAATGAAGATTTGAACAAACTCTCTTACAGAGCCCTCTATCCCTTCTTTGGAAAAAGATCCAATACAACAAGTACTCCTGAGTTTGCCAAATTTATGAAATTTCATAGCTGTATTGTGTTGTTTAAGCAAACTGAGCCAGAATAAATAAGCACTTCTTAGCTCATAAGATGCTAAAACAAGATGCTAAAATTCAGGCTTGCCTTTAAGGGTGCTTTGCCATATACAGCCACTCTTCACAGCATAGAGCTAAAAAGCAAACCACTGCAAAAGTTAACCAAAAGCCAAGCTTAATAAACCTTCTAAATTTACTAAGACAATTTGAAACAACACTAGACTAGAGGCTATGTAGAGCTGCCATTTGGAGGGTGAAGAAATGCTGACAGAAACCTCATGCCATCCAAGAAAGACAAATGCAGGCTCGTGGGATGGAAGAAGCCCATGCAGCAAAGGCTAGAGACCAACTGGCTTCAAAACAGCTTTTTACAAAGGGCTCCTGTGGGTCTTTGTGAAGAAGCTGAATACAATTTATTTATTTATGACACTATTTTCCTTCTACATCTTGACCTCTTCACTACGTTAGAGCAGGGAAATGCAGAAAACAAACAACAAGAGGATCTATACCAAGAGAGTATTACACACCTTCAGGTTTCCCAGAAGCAGTACCAGGAAGGCAGGGTCAGGAGCAGATAGTCCTTGTCTCAAAACCAAGAACCAGCATATCACAATAAGCTACTGCACTAATGAGGACTGACGGGCTCCTGCAGAAAAGTACAGGCTGACAAAAAGAATTATGGAAGCCTCGACATACTTTGCCAACTGCAAGCTCCTTGTCCCCATCACCTGGAAACAGATCTGACAAAAATCCGTTTCAACAAAATTCAAAAAGACCCTCCTCACACACAGCACACACAGAGCTCCTTTGGTACTCTGGGTGCACTCTCCAGAAGACTAGAACACTTCCATTATTTTCATGAAGCTGAATGTTCCCACTCTGAATAAAGATGAAGCTTTAACAAAGATAGAAATGGAAAATTACACCATTGATGCTCATTGTCTATCTCAGAGACATAGAAACACTGAGATTTTTTAAATAAGAAGTACAACTTATTTCTATTTTAAAATATATAACATTCCTATAAAGCAGGCTTCGATGACAATGTTTTCAAATGACATTTTATTCCAGTATTTCTGTTTTCCCACTGTCTCAGGAATACTCAGATATGTAGATATAACCATACACCATCGTATTATGGGCTTAAACCTGTCTTCTTTAAATCAATTTTCTTGGCTTAAGCCTGTCTTCTTTAAAGCATACATTTAAACATAAAATTTTATACTCGTCCTGCCTGCCAATTCAGAAGGAAGATTTTGTCTAAATCTGACCAATTTGTTCTCTTCTATAATCTCACTGAATTCTTTCTGAACTATTTTTATAATTCTGAAAATGGTAGCCCCCCATCAAAATAGAGACACCTAAAATAATTGCCATCTTGCATTAACTGCAATCTGGTATTTCCAGTGAAGAAGAAATGCAGAGAATCAAACGTGTGACAAGCCCATTTTAAAGAAAATGCCTCATTCCTACAATTCTTTTTTCTTTTTACATTAAGCAGTATTCTGCTATTTAGAAATTATCATAACTGATACACTGGAGCTTAATTTTGGAATTATTTCTCACTGGTTATTTGCCATAACCACCACTATATTCTATCAGTATAATTTATTTTTATAGATAAAAAGTTACTGTCCCAACACTCCCCCACCCAACAGCACAGAAATAGCCACACTTTCTCTAATAAAAGTCTTAGGGCTTAAGAAATATTCTAGTAAGCTTTGTTACGAAACAAAACAAACAAAACAAAACACCAAAACCCAACTCACAATTCCTATGCTCTTTGTTGGATTTCTTTATGAAATAGACGTAGGACAACATTCCATTTCACCACCTCAAGTTAAAAATATGAGTTTGTTTTGCCATCTGTGGAAACTATTTTGCAGGCAGTCAATACCACAAAGATCAATAAACCCTATAATGGATTTCCTTCCCAAACCCTTGCAAAATAACTCCACATTAGCATAAAAAGCAGACAGCAGAAGATTGCAGATTAGCCTGCAGTTTTCAACATGACTACGTAAACATCTGAAGAACAATAAACAATTTATCCTATTTATTCAAATGAATCACTTCAATTTGCTCACCAGGAACTATATATGGACAGGTAATCCTTCTGCTTTCTGGGACACATAGAAGTGTGCCTCCTGTAATGTGGTTTAATCCACAAAGGCTTCAAGAATGCTGTCCAGCAGCAGAGTGCCATTCCCTACATGGTCAATAAATGTCTTCTGCAGGAGTGTAAGGAAGGCATGCCATCTTGCAGGAAAGGCTCCCATTGCATTCATCTTTACAATTTAGCTGGCCTTTCTTGAAGCTGTTAAGCAACACATTTTGCTAAATGCCACCCCAAGTGCATTCCATGAGATGGAATGTACCCCAGTGTCCCTGCAGAAAGCACATCCTCCCACCGCTGCTGTAGATTTGAATGATTCTTTGTATTCCTTGTTAAAAAAAAAAAAAAAAGGGGGACAAAAATATCAAGTTTTTCACAGTAGCAACTCTCCATGTACCAAAACAATAGCTTGGTATTTTCCAAAGTTCTTGAAAAGGAAGAGTCTCCCCATCTCAAAACAGCAAAACAAAGTGCCCCATCCCCAGGAAATTCTACACGCCTAAAATACATATCAGAACCTAGCAGTGATCTAACCTGGGTGTCTGCATATCCTTACATTCAGTTTCCATAAATACTACATTAAAGCCTAAACTATATTAGAAGAATTCATATTTGTATTTAAACTTCACAAGACATTCATTGTCTATAAGCATTGGTAAAGTGCCCATTTTTTAAAACAAAAGTGTTAAAGCTTTATTGGAAAAGCATTAAAAAGGTATTGTTTAGCAAATTGCTACTTTTTCCTATCTCTGTCAAAGGATTTTTGGCATAATAACTTCATTTTAAAGCTCACATGAAATCCAAGGTAAGCTTTCATAAGTAAAACTACTTAATTTTAGTTATCCATTGTTTTTATTTAACTGGAGCTATTTTAGTTCTGCTCAGGGAAGTGACAGGCATAAAAAGCAAAGGCAAGGCAAGAGGGATCTAAGAAGATTAATGTAATAAAAAGTAAAATAAAATTACTGCAGATAGGAAGCGTATAAACCAAACTTCAAGGACAACTGCCAAATCTCAAGAAATGTCTGGTCTCCTGGGAGGTGAAAATCTCTAAGATGTGCTCTGCTTAATTCTGATCTGCCATGCAGCTCCACTGAACACGTCATCTTCTAAAAAGCTAAAAAGTCCAACAAAGATCCCACTGCTACTGAAAGGAACAGTCCCACCTTCTGCCTTCCCAGCGCTCCCTCTGCACTGGTCCTGGTGCCTGTGCAGCCCTGCAGAAGAGCAAAGGGTAAGGGATTCAGCTCAAAGCAGATTCCCATGGGATGTGTTTGTAGCTGGAGCAAAGAAGTGAGCTGGAGCATCAGGCTGCCAAACAAGTGTTCCAGGAGTGGGCAGGAGAGGCCTGCAGAGGGAAGATACCGTGGAAATGTCGGCATCCCCTTCACTGACAGCTCACTCTTGGATTCATTTAAGCCCCACTGGAATTTATTAGCCAGCCAATTTGTGGTGTGCTCATCCACAGCCGTCAGGAGAGGACTTTACACCTCTCCCTTCTAATGAAATTGAAGTTGTTGAATTAATTTGCCTCTAACTCAGCCATGCAGTAATCCAAAGCTCACTGAAATCAGCAGGCTTCAGATTAGACCTTTAATGACCTAGAGTGGTGAAAGGACACAATTTACTTTCCTTGTCCTTTGTTTCCCAGAAATGCCCAGAAACAGGCACATGTTAATTCCTTTGCCTCACCCACTCCCACACAACAGCTGTAAGTAGCCCTCTGTCTGGTGGCAAACGCTACTTCAACCAAGCACATAACAGCCCCCTAACCAAAACAGGACCCCAAGAAAGAAATTCCAAGTCCTAGGAAGCAACAACAAACTTTCCAGGGCACCATTTAAAGCCTCTCAGAATACACAAGGCATATGGCTATGATGGAGTGAGGGGACTTGAGAAATGGTACCATACAGAAGACAAAAGTATAAAACTACCTACCCAAGGTCGCTTGTTTTTAAAAAAAAAAAAAGTCTTGGATCTTCTCCCCATACATTTTATAACCTAAAAAAGGTGAACATCTGATGAAATGAAGGGGGAAATGAATACTTTTTTTAATAACATAACCTTCAAAATAGGTACTGCAGTACCCTGAATGATTTATTCATGGATTTTCTGACTTAGACTACTCCAGTTCTTTGTCTTTCACTTAGATACTCCTGCTGACAGTATTTTGTTAGCTGTTAGAGACCTGAAAGCTCACAACAACTATTGTAACAAATGAGAAGCAAAACGCTGTCTTTGTTGAAGAGCTTAATTATGGGCAGGCAGAAAACATTCGAGGGCCAAACTGAACACAGAAAAATAGCAAGATATCTGTGTTCAGACTCTTAAAAAACAAAACTTTGTTTAATCCCAGAGTATCTAGACTACATAAGAAAAACCTATGCAATGTTACACCACAGAAGCAACTATCCATTCTGAAATAATGAGTTTCAAGGAAGACAGCATTACTGTTTTCTTTTATAAATACTTGTTATTCCAGCAGTCCCAGACTAGTAGAAAGCTGAAAATACTGCATAGCAAGGAGAGAGCTCTCCTCTCTGGACCCCAAGCAACAAGGACAGCAGTTAACATGTAGGTATCAATTTCAGGATCCTTATTGAAAGCATTTAAGAGAAGTTCCTTACCCAAGTGACTTTTCTAGCCCTGTTCCAAAAGACCCAGCATCAACCAGGTACCAGCAGCAAAGTGAACTGGTAGATAGCAGCTGCACATTAAGCTTCCACAGAAGACACATTCTTCTATCTCTAAGCATCAATTGCTGAGCCAATCACTGCATTGCAGTCCCCTGCATTTCACAGTGGAAAGGAAGGAAATTTGGGGGAACAAATCACCTGATCTATTTTAGATGTCAAGATCCATGAAGTATCCCGGAAATTACATTTGAACTGAAGTGACTTTCTCAGGTGTCATCTCTCTGTTACCTACAGCTAGACAAGAAGTAAATCTGTGTATGATTTCAAGCTGATGGCTTCAAAGAAGAGCCATGGGTGAGGGCCACACTTGACAGCTGGGCAACCACAAAATAACTGAGTCCCCACAAGACCAAAGTGGTTTGACAATGGCCAGATTTTAGAACACTTCGTTTTGCACACTTATCCTTTGGCAGCTGACATCACATGGTCATATCAGGATACAAGACTTCCAGACACCCTCAGTGCCATCCCTCTTTCCCCTCTTATGGGGTAAAAAAAACCCTGTAATTCTACTAAAAACAGAATTTTACTATTCTTTGTAAAGACGATTCTAGAAAATAACTCACGTAAAAATGTCTTTAAACATAATATTAGTGAAATAAATAGCACAAGGAATGACAGCTGCTAAAAGGCAGAACCAAAACAACACTTCTACTGAAGTAACAGTCAACAATGTAAAAGCACACTTAAAACTAAGCCCACTTAATTCTTTATGAATACTTTGCTTCTTGACATTAAATAAACTACAGGGCAATTAAAAAACAATTAAATTATTTGCACCTGTATTTATGAACACTACTGTAAAACTGTTTCTAAATGTAAAACTTTTTAATGGACAGGACAGAAAATAATTTTTATTTAATTGTATAGATTTACATTTTTAAATATAACTGCACCATATGGCTTTATATACAAGTACAGACACATACTTGTATTTATATACATATAATATATTTTTATATAAAGTATTCTGCCAATACTTCTGTTCATTCTAAGACTGCACTGAAAAGATTTATAAGCTAAAATATTAACTTCCAAAGTAATTCATTAAATGAATAGCTATTGTTCTTCAGCCAAGGGCAGCACACTGCTGGATACCCTCAAGTCACACAGTATTTATTGAGATACACATAGAATTGTGCAACTTTTACTGAATACCTGGAAGTTTCTCTCTTATAAAACCTGCATATATAATACAAAAAATTAAAATTAAATATATATTAAAAATCCTGTTCAGCAAGTGCTACCACAGCATTTTTTGCAAACACAATTGAGCCAGGAAAGAAGCTTGTAGAAATAGGAATACAGAGATACTAAAAAGAATAACTTTTAGATTGGAGCCTTCAGGATCAGATTACATTAGGAATTTCCAAGAACATAAAGGAAGTGAACAGTGTTAGAACCCATCTATGCCAAAACTGAAAGCACATTTAAATGGCTGAATTGGTATCACAAAAAAGTCTAGCCAAGAAGCCTTTATCCATTCTCTAAGGCAGGACTGCAGCTTGTCCTAGGTCAGCAGGAGTCATGAGCAGCAGGACTCCAATTTGGAAATTATTTTAAAAAGGAAGGCACTGCACACTGTGTAACTTCCAAAAACACATGGGGAGAGTACACTGAATTATAATTTGGACATTTGATACTGACTATACCAAAGTCATCCAGAGTACCTACTGGAGTTAATTCAAACTTTAAAGTTTGGGGAAAAAAAGCCAAAACCAAAAAAATCCCAACTCACAACATTTAGTCATCACACTGAAGGAAAAGATTACTAAATGTAACCAGTTTGGAATGACATTGTTTAAAACACTATTAATCAAAAAATTTGGGTGAGAAGCAGACAAGGAATCTGAAGGTAGTGAGATGGGGAATAAGCCAACCAGAAACAGAACAACGGGGGTGGGGGGGAACCAAGAAACAAACTAGAGAGTAACAAATGTTCTACCTGATAACTAAATCTAATCCTGTACACCTGTCACTTCCACTTTATTATTCAAACAAAGAGGTGAATATAAACATATGAAAGAAGAATGAAAACTGCCCAAAGCTTAGTTAAAAATAGCAAAATACTGCTTTAAAGACAGTTCCCCTTTTTGACCTTTCTGTCCCTTTTTCCACTTCCAGAACTATACCAGTAACTACAGCCTTTGCTGTAATTTCTACACAGCCTGAAAGCTCAACTCTTTATCAAAATGTCTGGCTATGTCAAAGTACAGTATTTTCTATACAGACAGAAATTGTTCCTTTAATCCAAGTACCCTGTTTTAAAATGCAGAACTCCAGTTTTAATACATTCCCTAGCATATTTCAGAAAAAGTTAAACTGCAGGACAGGAGAAATGCATGTCAGGAACATAACAGCATGCAAAAATGAATCTGTGACAAGCCTGGGGTTTATGAGATTGTAACTACATTAATTTTCAAGACATTTAGATTTTCCTTAAACTTATTCAAGTGACCCATTATTTAACATTCCTCATTTTCCATCCATTAAAATTTCACTTACGAATACTTCTCACACCTGTCAGCACACTCAGCTTACTTGAAAGGCTATTGTTAAAAGCTCATATAAAAGGAAACAATAAAGACAGATACTGTGAATTTACCTCAGAGAACAGAAAGTTTCTGGAAAAAGTCAAGGCATGAGATGTAAAGCAGACAGAATTAAGCCTTTTGTTATTTATCAACCAGCAAATCTTCTAAGTAGGCTAACTTAATGGTGTGCAAGTACCACTTACCCTTCAACATTATCCTCTATTTCACGCACAATTTTTGCCTCCTATCTTTGCATATATTTGCTCATACTCACTGTTTATGGGTACTTTGGTAGAAAACCATCAGTGAGGATGATGCACATTCTGGCAAAACACCATAAGCAAGGAGGACTTGCTGGAGGTGAGGGTCATGGCATCTCAGAGGCGTAGTTCCAAATTCAGGAGCTCGGCTACAAGCAAGATGTGAGGCTCTCAAACTGCCAGCTTCAACTTCTAGTTAAACAGGAGCACATCAAACATTTTAGGAGAGCAATGGGCACATCCACAGCTGCAGAATTAATAGGAAAAAATGCCCTACACCATCCTACTCCTTTACAGCATTACATTTCCTGTGTCCTCCATCCTGTGTGTAGTTTCAGCCCCACGCTGTTCTGACTTACTGATACTCCTTCTGTCCTTGCTGGATTCTCAGCTCCCTTGTCCTGAAGTGTTACTCCACTCTGCCCCTGAGGTCCAGCCCTCCCCAACACAAACCACACCACTGTTTACACATTCCTACATTTCTTCTGCGTGGCTGGTGAACACAGGACCTCCACCACTTCTTCAGCTGATTACAACTCAGATAACTAAATGGAACTTATGAGGCACACATAATGAGAGTTAATTATGTTCACATGATGCAACTGAATTCATGGTCACACAGAACCTCAGCCACTCTGACAATTACACAGACCTAGCAAATCCTCGTGCTCAAGGCAACAAGTGCACTGCACTGACTTCAGAAGAGGTAAGACAGGACAAACATGCCCAGGTGTACTAACCCAAACCACAGCAGGATGGTTTACCTAAATCTTCTTCATAAAATTAAATGCATGTAGATCTACAAAGTTTTACACTAGAATGTAACCACCTAAGAAACACATATGGTTATTAGATTATTCAGAAATAAGCAGCAGCAACTATTTTCTCACTTTGGCTACTTTAGCTAAATAAATTTGATCTTTTTAAGTACTGATGGAAGACCAGCTCTAGTAAGATTCAAAACTGTGAACACATAATATATCATCTAGTTTCATCATGTAGCTTAAAAATAAAAGGCCTCAACCAATGCCTCAAAATGGATGACAAGTTTGAACATTCACTGCTGAAGAAATTTCACTTTCTAAAAAGGCAATATTCAAGGTCACCAGCTGCATCATCACTAAATAACCTTTACATTCATTAACCAAGTCAGACATCATCTGTTATATTTCAAGATTCCCCCTCTCATAAAAACCATGAGTGAAACAAGCATTAATGCATCTGCCCACACCTATAACAGTGTCTATAACCAGCACAGAGACAGTACAGACACCTGATTTCATACCAATTATAGTAAGTGATGCAGAGATGAAGTAGAAAACAACCAATTACATGTGCTGAGTGATAAGAAAATACCAATTATAGTAAGTGATGCAGAGATGAAGTAGAAAACAACCAATTACATGTGCTGAGTGATAAGAAAATACCAATTATAGTAAGTGATGCAGAGATGAAGTAGAAAACAACCAATTACATGTGCTGAGTGATAAGAAAAACAACTCCTATTTGTTTTAATAACTTCATTATTCTCCTCTATAATGTCATTATTCTCCTCTCCATTATTAAATAGTTGTAGGAGAGACTTTATAAATAAGGAAAGCTGTGATATGTGTGATGCTATTGTTCTGGTTTTGTTCTAGTACTTGATCCACAGAAATTGCAAACCATTCATACATTTAAGGAAAAACCCACAGATACTCAGTTCCATCAAACAGATATTCTCTCCAGCTTAACTAGAAGTATTCTCCCCCTTTCTTTGTCCTTTTTAAATTCCTGGAATGTCACACACAGAGGATTTTACAAAAGTATGATGCCTATGCTGTGGTACTGTATTCTCCACACCAAACAATTTCGTCTCCAATGGAATGGCAGCACGTGACATATTGAAAAGCACTGCAAATATGCACAAGTGCATCCTGGCCAAATTAACATTCCCAGGATTTGGCCCTGGCTTTAAACCACCAAGCAGACATGCTCTAGTTATATCCCGTAATGACAGACTGTTTTGATAACTACTGTATTTTTTCCACACCAAGTAATTCAGCAATCACAGAAGTGGGGACTTAATTTCTTCATTTACTGACCAATATACAACTGAGTAATCTCCTAACCATCCTTGGAAAAGCTCATGCCCAAACATTATACATATATATATATATATACACACAGCTGCTCATATTCTGTACACATCCCTCCACTAACTCTTTGCCTCTGCTGTTATGAACTGCAAAAAGCAAAAACTTCTTGGGCAGCACACAAACACAACCTTCATTGTTCTAATGGTTCAACAACAAACAAAGCATTTATGGTTCAAAATATTTCAAACAAATATTTTTTATTCTAGGGTATAAATAGAAAACTATTATGAAAAACATCCAGCCTATTCAGTAATCCAGCCAGTCATCTTTACTGAAGATACTATTTACCAAAGCCATTCTGAAGTCACCAGAAGTCATAAAGAGGTTGAAAACTGCCATTTACAACACATGTATGAACAAAAGCAATTGTTGTTGTGTTAGAATAAGGCAGACTACAAATACTTGACACTACAACACACCCTTTATCACAGGATCCAAGAACTTTAAATTGTTAAAGTAACAATGATGTTTTACTTGAACTTGCCTGGAATCTACTCCTTGATTTGCTGGATAGCTTTCCACTAGAATATTTACTATACTAGCAGCATCTCTGTAAAACCTTCCCATCCAAAGCATTCCCTCTGACAAGACATTTAATGCTTATTTTCCACCAAATCCAGAATGATTTTTACCTCACTTCTGTATGAACACAAGTTCTGCAGTTCTGTGCTGATGCAAATGTTAAGTCCTGTCATTTCCACATGTGCATGTGTGGGAAGAGGGAGGGTATGATTGTTTTTAAATACAGCTGGCATAACTTGTCATACTTCCCAGACTCTAGATGATAAGAAAAAGGCTTTTGAAATATGTTTCATTGGCAGTATGTATGTGTTTCAAGTCATGTATGTATCTGCAGGCAAGCACATTTGTTGCACAGGGGTCTACCTTTGGACTTCTACCAGTTTCCCCTGCAGTTCAACACCAATTTATAGCAGAATTTATTGAGGAAAACAACAAAGATTCCATGAGCAATCCATGCCAAGCCCCAATTAAGACTTCCAAAACAATAATTACTTGGTGTCAATTATGCCAGCACTTCTTATATGAGCACGCTTTAAGAGTCCAAGCAGGGCTAGCCAAAGACTGCAAACACTTTATTAGCCTTTATTCATTCAACAGAATCTCTCTAAAAGCATCTATAAACCCAGATCTCCAGCAGCTGTCTACATTTTTTATTGTAACCCTCAGCACTGTGAAAAGAATAGGCCTTTAGTTTGGAACTAGTTATTTTTGCATTTCTATACAGAAACACACTAAAAAAAGACTTAAAAAGAGACATACCTTAGAGGTTTTTAATTGCCATTCTAGTCTGAATGAACTCTTTTTAATGACTGAAACACTGTTCCTTAAGAGTAAATAATAGGAGTCACCAACACATGCACCTTCTCATTGCAAAAATACTCAAATTCCATAACAGCCTCAAAATGAAGTTGTTAGAAGACACAGGAGCACTACAGAACCCAGCTGGTTGGGGGTTTTTAAGTGCAATATTAAGGTTATCCTTTCTGTCAGCACATATTTCGTTTGCCACCATAATGTATGTGCTATCAAGGCACCTGCATCACAAGAATGTTTTCACAAACTTCTTTTTTAAAGCCAATAAAGTACATTTTCTTTTAAAGGAGAAAAAAACCCCAAAACAAATAAAAACAAACCAAGCAATGGAGTAATCCAATTATTAGCAAGCAAGCCACAAAAACAGGCACATCACATACAAAAGCAGGAAAAATATACAGGACAATTTTAAAAAATCCCCCACAGAAAACTACATCAGCAGAATAATTCCTGGTTTTCATAATCAACCATGTCAAATCTAACTGGATAGCATTATTACAAATAAGTTATTTAACTGATGTTTAGAAATTACTGGTGCCAACTGGTGCCTTCTACATATAGTACTCAGAAGGCTTCAGACATCCTCCAAATAATCATGCAGAGATTATTGCAGAATAATCTGCAGAACCAAATGACAAAAGCACAGCTGGTCTGTTTTCCTGAGGCAGAGAACACCCCTCACTAACTTTTAAAGACACAATTTCAGTACAAATTTGATTTATGGAATGGAGAAAAATATACCAAGTGACTGAAGTAAATATAGCTAAGGTCTTTCCCTAACTTCAGCTTTTATGGACAGAGATCAGATATTATCTTTACATTTAATAATGCACAGGCTGGTTATTAAAAAAATAAGGGGTTTTTTATTCTAAATGTGAATTTGGTGGAGTGAAAAAATCACATTAAAACTATGCAGACAATTTTTGCTGCAGAGAAATTTTGTGTCAACTTCCCAAGCCCTCAATGCTGTTCTTCTAGTATTTGCTAACATCTCCACATCCCAACTTTATCCCACCAACCCAAGAGCACGAGCGACGGTTTGCAAAGCTTAAATCCCCATATTTTAAAAAACAAACAAACAAAATCCTACCACAATCATGTTTTGATTTCAGCGAGATTGGAAAGCCCCTGAAGATTAGTTGAGCTGGCAGAACAACCCAAACCTGCCAGAACAATTCATCTGGCTTAGATGCTCTTCCTTGCAGCCACACTTCCCGAGGAATGCTCAGAAACAGATGTTATTTCAACTTGTACTTTTTGAAATACAAAAGCTTGTATTTCAGTGTGTGCACACACACATCCCAGGCACACCATGGAGCAATCCCATGCAGACACCCCCGTGCACAAGAAGCAGCAACAGCCCCAGCTCTTACTGAGAAAAGCAGTGGCTCGTCCCACTGCAAAGGGTTAAATGGCAAGCGAAGGTTTTTTCTGCCACTTACAATAGTGCTGATCTTGGGTGATTAAATGCAAACTCTGTGAAATGTTTGCATAATGGTATCTTGCAATATTCAAAGTACTGTATGTTGTGTTTATAGTGCACTGTCTCTGTTTTTACTGGCCTCATATTCCATATAAGCAGAAGAGAAGGATACACTGTTCTTATTATCACAATCTCCCACACCGAACCATATTATTTTAAGTTACTGGTTCAAAAAGGAAAAACAGTTATTTTCTTCAATTTTTCATCATTATTTTCTTCAATGTTCAACTTAATTCCTTGTAATCAATACTAGACAGATCATTTAAATAAACTTCACCAGACACAAAACTCCAAAAGTACCACAATTCCCATCTGAATTTTCATTCTTTATGTAATTATAGAAATCATACAAAAATCCCACATTTTTTAGGAAAACAAAGATCTAAAGCTGTTCTTAATTATGAAACTAAGGAGCTTAGAGAAAAGATGCATCATTTCAAATGCTTTTCAAGACTAATTAATCCGAAGTGAGACATTTAAAAAGTAGATTTTTTCCTTAACAGTTGCAAAAAGTTGGCACAAAAAATGCCCTCTTGTGGCACAGCAGCACCCTGCAGAGCCTGCCCTCGGGTCTTCCAACTCAGCTTTTAGAACAAGAATGTATGACTCAGGGCTTGTTTTGAAACTCAAATGAGATAAGGAAAGCAGGTAATAAATAAAATAAAACTGCAGGTATCATTCAGAGTTTGAACGAATGCTGCAATTCAGTTTCTCTATGTGGCTCTTGATTTTTTTTTTTTTCTGAGTGTTAATCTAAGTAGTGGGTACATCTGGCCCTCCTATAAATCTGAGCATAATCCAATTTCTGGGGAAAGCTGCTCTCTGCACTGTCACTTAAGCAGATTCCTGAAAGGGGAGTTTTTGTGCTGCTTGAAATTCTTTATTAAGGAATATGTGTAAAAACAATTTCAACATCTCCAAGAATAGGCAACAATTTCTAAGACTGCCTCACTTCCCCCCCACCTCACACCATTACTTCTCAAGATGTACCACTGACTGTGAGGGGAACAACTGATATACCACTACAAGGAACAGATTTTTCTCTCATGGAGCAAAGCTAACACATTTTTCTGTTAATAGAAATGTGGCTGCAACAGCTTCAACTCCCTTACTTGGAAGCAGCATCTTTCACACAGGTATTATTTTTGCTGCTTCTCTAGCTCTCAGGCTACCAAAGTGATATTAAAAGTAGTGGTTAATTTGCAAGCAAACAAAAAAAAAAGGAAAAAAGCCATTAAGAAACCCTTCAAACTGAAGTCAGCCCTCCACAAGCACTAAAACCCTGATGTCCAGCAATGAGGAGGGGCCTCTCCCATCCTGAGCCTACAATACAGCACAGAGCACATTCTTTAACACATCACTCTCTTGGCTGCATCTGCTCAGCCAATGGCAGTTTTGGCAGCCTCCCAAATTATTCCTTTTATTCCTGAGGACAGTCTCCAACAGCTTGGGTCCCTCATGCTGCTCCTCTCTGAACAGTCTGCTCGAGAGGTGCTGCTCTGTTTTTCCCAAAGCACAGCTCAAGTAGGAAGCAGTGGTGTGGAGGCACAGGAATGTCTTATTTCAGCTGCCAGCTCACCTGCAGCACCCTCAGCAAGGTCACACTCCCCAAGGTGAGCTCGTTCCAAGTGCTCAGATGGAGCTGGCAGCAACACCCACAGCACTGCACAGCAGAGAGAACGGGCAGGTTTCAAAGTGTTATGTCTCAGACAGAAAAAAAATGCATTTTGGTTTTTTGCCTCAGGGCAATAATTAAAAAACAAGGAAAAAACCCACCACAAAACCGTTTTACAGTCTATTACAAACCCTCAATGAAGCACAAAATTTTAGTTAAAATATTAAGACAACTTTAGAACACAAGGTATTTTAATTATTTGAGTATCTGACACTTTTTCTTTTCAGACAAAAGCCATCCACGTTTGGCTTTTACAAAGGCATTTTCAAAGTTTTCAGTTGAAGTTCCAAGAACTTTTTTTAAATACTTGTTACAAAACCAAAGCATTTTAAAATGAAGTTACTATTTAATATTCAGTCAAATTGCTAGGTCATTTCATCTGCAAGAGCACAGATGTAAACTCAAAAGATTAAAATCTTCTTTGACAAGAGTCAGTGAGCTTTTTCTCAAAACCTGGCTTTTATGTAGCTGAGATGGAAGTCTCCCCAGGAAGAGCAGGATGCACACACTGTATTTGTAGTGGTCTGGGTCCCCCAGACAACAGAACACCTGCAAAATGGCCATGGAAACACACACACGGCTGGCAGTGAACACCAGAGCAGATTCCTCTGGACAAAGCCCTGCCAGCCATGCTGCAAAGTTACTCAGGCAGCTCAGAAACCACGCAGGATTATGGTGACAGAGTTTAGCAACCAACATGGCAACAGGGGGAACCAGTAGGATTGAGGTTATTTTTCAACATTTTGATCACCCAGCACTTGCAGTAAAGATTCTCATTCAAAAGCCATTAGGCTGCATTCTTCCAGGTGGAACAGTTCAACAGCCCTTTTCTTCTTAAACACAACTGAGCTTTTCATCCCTTTTGAAACCAATAATTCAATACTTCCTTCCAAGTGAGTTATCCTCACTTGTGTCTATTTTCTACATCCTGGTCTTGCTACAGTTTACTATCAGCCACTGAATAAAACCAAGCCATAGGAAGATCTACAAACCACGTATCTGGTCAAGATCCCAAACTATTTTTCAGCTGCCATTTTTCACACAGCTGTATGTAGTTCTCCTGCAGTGCTTACAGAGTGTAATAGATGTATGTGTGTGCACACGCACATAAAAGGAATGAAATGGTTTGGGGAAGGAGAGAAAAAGCAATCACAAGTGTCCTTATTACCTCAGAAGGGTTGCTAAACCACACCTAAGGCTGGAAGAGATTAAGTCTCCTATCAGTAGCAGGCTTCCTACTCAACCAGCCTTCCTCAGGCATATCATAACAAAAAAGTCCTCTCTCCATAACTCATCCCAGATCACTAACCTGAGTACTGTCCCAGGATGTCTGCAGCTCTCTCAGTCCCTCTCTCTCCTGATTCTGGAAGGAAATTCTCAAGCTCTGTACCTACCCATCTTGACTCAGCAAGTCTCCTCTCCAGAGCACCAGCCTACCCATTTAGGCAGAGAGTACAATTTCCCAATCCCTGCAGGAAATAACTCCACATAATCCCTGAGCAGCTGAACACTAGGAAGGTTTGTCATTTACAACATCACTTAGTGTATGCATGTTTCAACAAATGGTATCGATTGCACAGGTCACAGGTATTTCACTTTTCTTGAAACAAGGAGCACTTCCCCATCAGCTACAAGGCAAGAATTCATGGGACAATTGTAGGTCCCTCAGTTTACAGCTACTCCAAATAGTTAAGGTAACAAATGTTACAGGATATCCTTATAACAGGCAACTTTAAAAAGGCAGCTGTGACATATAAGATAAGCTTCTTTAGAAGGCAATCTAAGAAGCCTATATTAAAAAAACCCCACATTATTAAGAACATACAAAGCAGCAGCCCATTTGAGTGGGCTGCTGTGCCGTTATTCCAAGTATTCAAATTACTCCTTTTCAAAACTCATAACCTCTAAAAACTGTCCTTCTTTTAGTGTTTTTAAAGTTTATTTCCAGAGAAACATTACATAAATAAAAACCTGTTTTTCATGCCCTGCAGAAACTGTTTTCAATGCTGATGGGGGAGGGGGAATATCAACCTAAGAGCTGGAAAGCTTTGAAGGGCATTCCTCTCCTGCTGCATTTCAGATTAAGTACAAACTCCTTCCTCTACTTGTCAGACCTGTTGACAAGCAAGTAGTTCTCCTCATTATTAATCACTTGCAAAAATAATAACAAAAAACCATTAAAAACTTCAGAGTTAACATGGTCTACTTGAAAATTGAGTCAGCAAAAAGAGTCTTTATCCCAAGCAATGATAACGATCCACACATTGAAACTGAAGGAAAATGAACATAAAAACATCTATAAGCTGAAAGTTTACTCCAAGTTTTTGACTGACCCAACTGACTGAACAAACATGAACTCCAGGAAAGAGAGTTAGGACAGAACAGCTCCTATAATTTTATAAAGCTTTTGAAAGAGATGTAACTATTTTTCCCTAGCATAAAAAAATACCCAATACAGAAATATTTCCTCAAAGCAATTTTCTATCAGTAAGTATAGTATTTATCATGTTTTTATGAAGATGGCAAGTGCTCACCCTCTCAGAAGATTCATTTATCCAGCATCAGATAGCAAAAAAGCTTCCACTGGACAGTCTTTGACTTGCTTGAGCTTCAGGAATACTCATTGCAGGGGGAGGGGAGAAGCTGCTAGCTATGGAATTATAAATGTATTTAAACATAAACACATTTTGACTCAAACTGATTAGGAAGAGGGAATAACTTCAATGTCAAAATCTTCCAAGATTAGAGTTCTTCAACTTCCTTAAAGAATGGAAGCTACTACAAAAACAATTGTTACTTTAGACAGAATGACACAATTTTTTTTTTTTTTTTTTTTTAACATACAGCATTCAAAAGTCTAGAGGGGGGTGTTTGGTTTTTCCCAGCAGATGAAGTCTAAAGGCTTGNACACAATTTTTTTTTTTTTTTTTTTTTAACATACAGCATTCAAAAGTCTAGAGGAGTGTGTTTGGTTTTTCCCAGCAGAGGAGTCTAAAGGCTTGTTTTGAAGGCCTTGATGCCAAATCATCTCAGGAGCTTTTCAAAATGCATGCACACATAATTATTTCAACACAATACCACAAAAGCCTTTCTCATCATATTCTTGGAAACTGTGCACTTTAACATCATTCTTGTTAATTTAATTTGCCCATAACATAAGGTGGTAAAGTAATTAATGTACTTCTTAACTACTTTGAAAATTTTGTGTACTGTTCTAGCTTCTGGGCAAGTACAGAGAAAATATTTCCTTCTCTCATTCAGTGAATTCACTTAACAAGTATGTCAGAAGTGAAGAAAAAGTACCAGGAACAGAAACCACTTTTTCTTTTTACAATTTATGACCCACTAGGAATGGGAGAACAAATTTACATGGCCATAGATTAAAACCAGCTTGAAAAACAGAAAAGAAAATCACGATTTATTATTCAAAATTATCTGAAGCACTCAAGAAAAAAGTACTGTAAGACATAAAAAATCCATTTGTAGCACAGACTATTAAGACATTTTATTTTAGCTCACTTCAGAAGTGAAATTCCAGTAGGACCCATGTATTAACTATCACAATTTAAATGGTTTTGTGACTTCTACTCCAGATCACCAAACATTCATTTCTGGAAACACACGGTGCAGCATGAAATACCCACTGAAAGATTTCATGCATCAAATTCAGAACAGTCCAAAACATTAGAAAAAACCTACAAGTAAGCAAAAGTATTTAAATGGTTAAGCAGGGTACAGCTGATAATCAGAAGGAATTTCTGTTCATGAAGACAGCAGTTCAACTGCTGACAACTGCAATTTCTCTTATTGTTACAGAGAAATTATTTTGTCTACCTCACAAACAGTTAAAAGCTTCCAGAAGGTTGGCTTTTCTTAAAATAATCCGTTCCTAAGTGGCAGGTTCAGCTGTACCCTAAACTTCTTAACTAAAGCTCAACCTGAAGAAAACCACAGTCACCTGTGAGAGAAGCACACTCCCTTCAAATCAGCAGGACACTAATTCTTCACATGGGCAATCTTCCCAAACCACAGCACTCTCAATTCATGCCTTCTCCATATTTCTACTCACCTCCCTGGCACAGAATTCTTACACTGGCAAATGAACATTTCCACTGCAAACATCAGTAGCCAAAATAAATGGAATGTCAAGTTAATTGGCATGGAAGAGCTGCTGAGTCAAATTTAGCACAAAAATAAATAATGCACTAGAACTTTTAATATATTTGCAGAGGTCAACAATCTCTCAATTTCTGTATTACTGCAGAAACAAGAAACCCTGTGAAGGAATGCTTAAGAACTCTATTAAATCAATCAAACATATAATCATGCTTAATTCGTAGTTTCACCTACAACATTTACAGACACCAAAATTCACCAAGAACAGCACTTCCAGTACATTCCTCTCATTCAGTTTCACCCAAAACTCTCATTCAGTTTCACCCAAAACTCTTATACAGACCCAATAACAAGTAAACCATGTTCATTATCATTCATGGAGTTCCTGAAAAATTAGTTGAAAGGAACAAAAAGTTAATATATCATTAACATTCTGGGGAAAACAAAACTGTTCATGCTGAATGTTTCTTTTAAACCAATTCCATTTGCATTAGTTCATTTGGAATGATCACAGTTTATTCAGTGCATTAACAGATTTTCTTATTCTGCTACTAATCACAGAAATCTTAAAAATCCATGAGAAAAAACAATTTGGAATTTTCTTTCTAAAGAAAATAGATACATTATTCACTAGCAGCCCACTATATATAAAAATTAAGGTTTTTTTCTGTACTCCCCCTGCCCACAAAGAAAAGTAACTGGGCTGTTTACAATGTACCTCATCCTAAGTGATAGAAACTACTCAGCCAACAGCTGTGTAACAGTCTAAACACAAATTTACAAGTGTTTTCATTTCCACACACAAACAAGGCTCTTCTGCTCATCAATGATTCAAAGACTACTCACATTACTTAAAAACAGTTTACAACTACTTCCTTTTAAGATTTCAGGCAGCACTTAATCTGATTTCCACAAACCACAGTTTCCTCGAGCTCCTGCTGTCTGCCCAGCACAGTGACACCAGAACAGCACACTGGCAATCAGAGGCACTCTCCAAATTGCTGATTGTAATTCCTCTATTGCACCTATTGAGGAAGATGAGCTGGATAAAAACTGGACTCCTGTAGCTCCCCTCTCTCCAACTGCTGCTTTTCTGGTGAGGGAAAAGTCACATCATCCCTATACAGGAACTTCAATTTTCCTCCTGGATTTCTGTCTTTAGCCCATGTTATTTATCAATACCATTCAACACTTTATTTGCTGACTGCTGCATCTGATCAATGGGAAAAGTAAGACCCTGGGACCCTCCTTATAGGCAATGCTGATGCAGCAAATGGTGCAGAAAGAGAACACAGATGGAGAGAAGAGGGGTAGAAACTGCATTTGAAACCATCCATATTATCCAACATAAATGCTGTTTCTGGCCTTCTCAAGCCCACACTACTTGCTGTCCAAAATGCTTCATCTCTTTTTTAATTTCACAACACATCCAGAAGTCCACACTGAAAGGCTTTCAGTTCACTACTTACCTACATTTCCAGAAGTATTTCACATCCTTCCTCTTATTTTCCTAACTTTGGTTCTCTTCTTTACACAAACTCAGTTGAAACAGCATTTTCACAAACCTCCAATATTTGGGACATTTAACAATCATTATTAATTAGAACTGAACCATCAGCTGAGGCACTGCTGCTCAGCTGCCCTCTTAACTCTGCAGCCACTCCACAGGAACCTCACAGCTAAGATCCCACCTTCCCCAGTTAAAGAAGTGCAACACAGCTGGGGAAGGGTCTGGAGCACAAGTCTTATGAGGAACAGCTGAGGGAGCTAAGGGTGTTTATCCTGGAAAAAAGGAGGCTTGGGGGACACTTACTGCTCTCTTTAACCACCTGAAAGGAGGCTGTAGCCAGGTGAGGGTCAGCCTCTTCTCCCAGAAACAGGCAACAGGACAAGAGGAAATGGCTTTAAGCTGAGCCAGGGGAGATTTAGATTGGATTAAGAAAAAATTACTTCACCAAAAGGGTCATCCAGCATTGGAACAGGCTGCCTAGGGAAGTAGTTGAGTCACCATTCCTGGGAATATTTAAATTCACTGGCACCTGGGACATGGTTTAATGATGGACTTGGCAGGGCCAGGTTCATGGTTGGACTTGATGACCTGAAGTTTTGTTTCCTATCTAAATGATTCCTTGCTGCAGTCACTAAAAGGAGTAGATGTTTCCTTGTAGTGCAGAAATGTTGTTGAAGCTCTCCAACAAAGACAAGCACACCATTGTGCAGTGTCACTACCCTTTTTTCTTGCAGTGCTAGGAGAAAACATGCAATTGTATGGTCTCATATTTCAATGGGACACTTGGAAAAAAGATCCTTTGCTGATAATAGAGTTTTCAGATGTTTTCCTTGTGCAGAAATCCACCCAGCACAAGGGTTATTTAAAATTTCAACCTCATTCAAAATTTGAAGACATTTCTCCTAAAATCCTCTGGATCACCTGAAAAACCAGCAATATTGTGGCAACACTTCAAATTGCTCAGTGAGAGAGAAACCACCAGACTTTAAAAATTCATATTGTTTGTAAATCTCTCAGCAAGGACTACTCTGCATCAGTACAGCAGCTCTTGCTCAGCAAATACAGTGTATTATGTTCAAATGCCTTAATCAGGTATTTTAATAACTTGTGTTTAACCTTGACACCGGATGCTCTGGGTTAGTAACATTAACTGTGACTTCTGCTTCTACCTGAAATAGTTTTTAATCTTTCAACTCCAAGGAGAATGCAGAAGCAAAACCTGAATTTCATGCCCAGCAATCTAAATGCCCAGCAATCACATGCCACACCAAGGAAACATATCTAAAGTCATAAAAATGAATGCTGTTTTACTTCTTTCCCAGAGAACATTGTCATGGACAGACCTCAGTAATTTCAATTTCCCTTCCACTGTTCTGGTGTTTCAGTGTTTCCATAGATAATCCAATATTCTCCAGGAAAGGTAGGGAAATGCAATTCTCAAGGAAGACTCCTGCTCCAGAGATTTAGCTGGCCAGCTTCTTAGGCAAGTTAGCAATAAGGGGAGAAAAACCAGGCACTGGGAAATAGGTTACACTGATACACTCCACTGAAATAAAGATTTATCAATCCACATTTCAACTGAAAGGACTAAACATCCTGTGAAATGAGTATATCAAAGCCCAAATTTTACCTGCAATCTCTTCATTTGAAGAATTTCATGTAAAGATTTCACATGAGAAATAAGTCATTGCCTTTTATTTTTTTTTTAATGAGTTCAAACTGCACCTCACTACAAAGCCAACTGGAAGAGCAAAAGGAAAGTGGTTAGGCTATTTAAAATTGAATACTGGGAATAATAAAAAGCAGTGTTGAAGGAATAAATCTCATCACTAAGTGAAATAGTTTTAGGCAGTCAAGCATTTCAGTGCTAAAAAAAGTAAAGCACAAAAGTAGCATTTAAAGAACAGCATTAATCTATGACTTCCAAGGAAGGAAATAAAAACATCTGCTCAAAAGCCACTTGACAATATAATTGTCTTAATTGGAAAGCAAGCAAAGACTTTACATTTAAAAAATTGCATGTTCATGAATTCCACTCTTTAAGTACAAGAATTTTTAAATAGGGCTAATATTCTGAGATGGCAACAATAAATATCAAGTGTTTGATAACTGTCATCTAAGAAAAATGGATTTTATTATCTTGCAGCTAACTTTCATTAATTTAATTTTAATTTTGTCTAGGAGAGTCAACATGGCCTTGAATCACCATGTTCTCTGTGGAACAACTGTCTACACCCAGATTTTGTCAGTGTTATCTCACCCTGCAAACAGCAAATGTTATAACTCCTGATCTCCAGCAAAAGGTACAGAAATGTGACTGCTTCACCAGCCAGTGAAAATTACACAAAATGAATCATACTCGTTAGCACAGTTCTGTCTCCAGATGTGTTTAAAGAATTTGCTGACAAAGATCAAACAGATCTATTATTCCAGGTATTAGGATAAGGCCCAGCTATTTTCTTTGATTCAAAGCAGGCAATGAACTCAAGCACTCAGAGGTTAACATGCAGAGCACACATTTAAAACATCTAAAAATTGGCTTTAAAATACACACATTTTAAAAAATAATTACTTTATCTTTTGGTCTCTGATTTATGCTGCTTGATAGACAAACACTGCCTTTATCTTCTCATTGCTCTCCTTTATATGGGTATCAATTTCCTAAGTTAATCATAGCAAATCTTCCTTCTCCCTAGAAAAAGAACAGAAAAGTAACTGCAAAAAGTAAAAAACAATAAACATGAAAGTTAAGTGAAAGTTGCTGCTCAAGTATTTTGCCACTTTGAAGACAAATGTGAAACTATGACATTTTGAAACAAATATGTAACTTGGAAAAGGCAGTAACTACATTTTTTCAGATTAAATAAAAGAGAAAATTAACAGCAGCTTTCCTGCTTACTCATATTTTACAGAATCTATACAGAGCTCCTCAAAAAATCACCTGCACGTTGCAGAATTAATGTGTATTTTTAAATGCTTCAGTCAGCTCTTAATTCAGGATATTTGGTCTCTGGAAAGTAAATAAAAATATAATAAAAGTCCTCACTTGACAAAGAACTGTAAATAAAATCCAGTATTACTCAAATGTTTCATTTCAGCAGTGCATCCCAATCTCAATTTAAAAGTTTTGGTGGTTTCAGTTGTACTTTTTATTAAACTAAAGATAAAATCTTTAAAGGTACAGATAAGCAATAAGGAAAACAAGGGTTTAAACACAAAACTTCAGGCAGAAAAGCACATTCCTACTATGTATTGGTAACAAGATTTTATACCTGTATAGACAAGCCAGTGACATTCTTGCCAAGTACTCCATGGCAGAAAATCAAAAAGAGAAGGGTTGGGTGCTTAACCAGATTCTTCTTGTATTTTAACATCTTTAATTACAAATCTGCTTTTGAATTAAAAGTTCTGCTTCTAAGGACATAGAGCAGACCTTGTAAAACAGTCTAATAATGCTGTAGGAAAAGACAATTAAGCTATAAATAAAATGCCCCATCTATCACTGTTATCCAAAACAAGGCCATAAAAAAAAAAAAAAGTTTAAAAAGCACATCTAGGAGGCAAAGACAAAACAAATTAGATTTAGCAGCAAATTAGAGTCTACAGTCATACTGGCTAGAATTGGATGTGATATTAAATAAATGTGATACCACATTTATTCAAGCCAGTCTTTGCTGAGATCCAGCACTGCAATACTGAAGCAGTACACTTAATCTGTAGCAAAGAAATGTAAATATTTGAGGTGATAGCAAACTTGGATCAGTAGTGAGGTTAAAACTTATTTTAGTATAATCCATCTGCAGCAAGTGGAATGATGGGAAAATGCAGGGTATAGAACACATGTATTTCACAGCACACACTTCTCTTTACTCTGAAGCACTTGCTAAGATTGTTCAGGATTGCCAGACCTGCCTGGGTAAAGGTACCTTTTTGTTTCCTTCATTATTAAACACAAGAACATCTTGCACAATGTATTTGCCTGCAGATAGGGAATCCTTTTAACTAGGTCCAGTAGTAGAGTTTACTACTGATAAAATGAAGAAGCAACCTTCTTCAAACCAAACACGTAGCATCAACATCAAGATTCTGTTGTCCCAAATATTTGAGATTCTCTCTTTTCTGGCAGATAATGGGGAATTAATAAAATAAAATTGAAAGTGTTGAATAAATTGTTTCCTCATCTGATATGACAGGCATATTGCACAGTTGTAAAAGCAGTCTGAAACGTAACTCAAGGTTATGAAAACTACTTTTAAGACTACAGCAATACCTGCCCAGTACAGCTGTTTGACTGTATTTATGCCTAATCTTCAGACAGACTTTCAGAAATACTGAAACCCTCACTGCCATTTATACCTTCTTTAAACAGACACAGACATTCTCCGGCACAGATCCAAGGAATGCAGAAATGGACACTGCTTTAGGAATAAGGCTGAATGAATGAAGTTTTTCTTACACATTAATGTTCAAAAAGCTGGAAAGTGTAGTAAACAACATGTGGAGGCTGGCAGCTTTGAATAACCAGCTCATGCCTTTGTTTCTGCACTACAACACAAGGAAGCCACATAACCCCAACCAGAACAAAAGCATGTTGCCTGTTTCCCAGAAAACTTTGATTTCCAGAAGCATTCAATACCTAAAAAAGCATCTCACTCTAAGTGTGTGTTATCCTTGATAGCTCCTTCAGGTAGTCAAAATTCAGTTTTCCAACACGTGTGTATCTTGGAATAAAGGCAAACACAGATTAATGAACCAAGCTAAGTACTTTGTGGTGCAGCCTTGCTTTAAAAACAAACAAACTCCAGCACCTTCCCTTACAGTGCTCCTCCCTCCCCTAAGGAATGCACACAACATCCCTCTTCATTCACATACCTTGCTGAACCAAACCACACTGGCATTTTCCTAATGCACACTTCCAAGCTTGCCCTTCCAGAGGGCACTCTGAAATTCAGACACCACAAACAACGTGCCCTTTTCCCACTTTCTGGCAGCTGAACTACAAATCTCTTCCTTTGCTCTCTGCAATTGTCAGCCATCCCTGCCCGAGCACAAATCCATCAGCATTTACTGCGCTCGTTAATGAGTGATCTCCCATTTTAACTGTCAGCAAAAAAGGACACTGAATTGTTTGAATGGCAGTGAAACACAGCTACTGTATCCAACCAGCAGATCCAATATTCCCAGCTCAATTCTGCCCACAATCCAGAACAAGAAAATGTATTAAGCAGGCTGTCTGAGCAAACCCAAAGCAGGAGAACAAAGGACAAGAAAGAGAGACGCAGAGAAACTCGTCTCACAAGCACTGAGATTTACTTTACTGTGTATAGTTCTGCTCTCCCGAAGCTCAAACGGAACACTTCCTTCCAAGAAAATGTGAAAAGAAGAGGAAGAACCAAGAGGGTTTTTCACCCAGCCTGGCTGCTTTCCTCCTGCTGCCAGGAGCCAGTAGAGGCCGCTCAAGACCATGGATCGCTCCCGCAGAACTGCGGGATGGGACAGCAGCACCCCGACCCTCGCCTCTCAACTACACAGCAGCCACTTCTGGCATTTTTCTTCCACTTCTCCATTCCACACCCGCTTTTCCACCCGTACAAATTACCCCCGTGAAGTCTAGTCCTCCTCAAGGGCAACTCCTGACCGTAGGCTACCACTGGTGCCAGAATCCACATCGCTGCACATGGTGCTCTCAAGCCTATCCAAACTAGGTCTTCTACCCCTTGCTGAGGAACCACTCTAGGTTTCTTTCCTTACAAGTTTCCCCAGGACACTCCATAGCACACAAAACCCATTCATTCCCCCAGAGACTATCCTCACATTTTCTGGAGATGGTGTGAACATAGCACTTTTGGTGAAGTTCTCACATGGCTCCAGCTACCCAATTTTTATTCCACTCCAGGAACTCTGCCCAACTCGAACTGGCCACACACAGCAGTGACACAGTGAAGTGAAACCAGCCTCACTGGAAGGTTTCATGTCAGTTCATCCACTTACTCATACATTACCTTTCATTTAAGCACAAAAGCATGTTGCCTGTTTAAGCACAGGGGTGTGCTTTAAGCATGTTGCCTGTTTAAGCATTTAAGCACAGGGTCAAGAACCACAAAGGACATCATCTACACAGAAGATCTCATTATGAGGGTCATCACTATTCCTTACAGTAGCTAAGTGCTCCAGTATCTTTTACTTCTACAGAAATAACCATCATGGAGAACAGAGCAAGAAATAATAATTTGTTTACAGCAGGTCAAGGAACACCTACAGCAAACAGTGTTTTAGCCCACCTAAACAGCCATCAAAAAAAAGATACAGTTTTCAACATCTTACTAGGAATGGGGAAGACAGGAATTTCTGCAGGGCAGAAGAAACCTGTTGATTAAATTTATTAATGAGATTAGAAAACAATCTTCTCAGATAATCAATAGTCCAGATGGTCTCTTCCCCTTTGGGCTTCTGTGATTAAATAATCATTAAGTGGTTATCATCTGTAGCCTACTGTGGGTAGGCTATCTGAGCTCCTGTATGGTTTTCAGTGAATGTACACACTTGGCACCAAAGTTAAAAACAGAAAAAAAAAAAGCAGAACAAAGTAAAAAAGGCAGACTTCTATTTAGTGTGCTTTGCTCTTTTGCTATTTCCAAACACTTGAAACACATACCATGCATATTTCCTACACACAGTACAGGCTAAATACAAGTATTAAGGAATAACAGTTGCAAACAGTTACTGACTATTGCTATGCCAATTTCATGGGTTTGTTTCTTGTACATCCACTTTGTTACCCAAACAAGAGGCCAAGCTGAACTGGAAACTGACTTCAGAAACAAATAAAATGTTAACTTGAGATATTTAAGTGCTGATTTCTACTTTTTTGTTCCTATTTCTAGGCTACAATTTGAATGCATGATTACCTTTCAGATGTGCAATACCATTGCAGCTTTCAAAAAGAACCTCTGTAGCACCAGCACACATTTTTAACATATGTAAATACAAGCCAGTTAGGTATCTAACACTGCAAGAACAGATCCTTTCACCCCAACAGCCACCTCAATCTTTGAAAGCTGTCAGAAGGTAGTAAAAATGCATTCAACACTTGCCAAGCTTTCCAACTTCCCCAAGTCTTTTGAATGATCAGAAAAAGAGAAGCAAATGGAAAGAAAAACCTGCACTGTAATGCATACATTGCATTACATAATGCACTGCTTTACCATCATCACTGCCCTCTCTGCATGTCTCATCTCCCTCCCCACAAAGAGTTTGCCAACCACAATTAATATTTCACATCAACACCCCCAACCACCAGAAACAAACCAGAGCCAGTGCTGTCCAGTCTTCATTCAGTTCCACACATGCTCAGCAACAACTTTTGTGCAGGGACTTTCCCATAAAGCACTTGCCCCACAAACACAAGGTATTTGGGAAACATCAGTAAACAAACAAAAAAAGAAAGAGATGGAAGAGTGTGGTGCAAGCTGTATTCAGCACTCAAAAAATGTGGCAACCACAATACTTTCAAAGACTACCACACGGAGATCTGGAAGAATCAGTTTATACATCATTATTTAATGTTTTATTTAGTGATTTTAGGATAAGAGACAGCACTGCCCTAACAGGGTTTGCCACTATCAAGAAAACCTGAGGAATATTTGGAACAGAGAAAATCATTTGCAAAGATATGGATGAGCATTAATGGGAAGAACTGGAATGTAGCTTCCTAACATAAATTACAGTTCTTAAAATTTAAAGCAGTAAAGAAAAAGAAAGACCTGCATGTTTCAGTCAACTGGCAGCATTCACATGTGCTGTCAGTGTGGGCGTCTTCCCTAAATAGGCAAACAACCTAAAATGCAGAAAACTGAGAAATTTTTGAAGCCAAGAAAACACTTTTGTTGTTTGAAAGCCTCACAAAAGCTCACTCCAGCAGAGGACTCTGTTCACTCACATGCAACAAAGATGACTTCATATTGCAAGAGGTGCAGAGAAGAACTACAGGACAATCAAACAGACAGAGAGCCCTTCTTAAAGGGCTGCACAAAGAACTTGGCTTGTTTAGTTGAGCAAAACAAGGCTAAGAGGGAATGTGATTTCAGACAAGCATCTCGTGTAAATACCCAAAGGGAAAACAGCACCCCTTCAACAACAGGACAGCTGCCCAACCACATAACAGCAAAAAACAAAAAACATTCTAAACCACAGCGTGTTCATTTGGAAATCAAACAGAAGTGGAGTTTGGGAAATTTTCAAACTCCTGTTAGATGGAAAGAGGAGAAAAACTTAAGTGGTTTTGATGTGAAGCTTGACCACCTTATAAACCTTTGTTTTACTACATGATGTTTCAAACCTTTGTTTTACTTTATGATGTTTCAAACCTTTGTTTTACTATATGATGTTTCAAGTTTGTCCCCAGTATTGAAAGAAGCACATGGAAGTAAATGGACGTAAGATTTCACAAGTTTTTTTACATCAAAGACAACTCACATCCAATATTTTATCTAATATTTTCATGACCTCTGTACCAGAAATTAGTTGTGTAAGTGAAGTTAGCCTGTATATGCTTAAATAAAATGTTCAATTGGAGTTATTTGAAACCACAATAACACTTAGTAATACTTTTGATTTCATTAGAGAAAGAATAAGACTTACAAGATCCATCAAGTGGCCAATGTGGTAAAACTACAATGGGCTGTATTAATTGTGGAAATCATTACAAGGGGGAGGGGTTACTTGGAATGTCCCTCCTGACACCCTTCACTATATTAGTATCCAAGGAGTAACAATGTGTTTGTGAAATCTCTGTAGACAACACCAGCCTGGAACTGTCACCAGTACAAAGAGGACTGGGTAGTTATCCAGGAGAGTTCATGGGTTTTGAGAGCTGGCATGCCACAAAATGGAATTTATTAGCACGAGATGTGAAATCATGCGTTTAGGGACCGGCAACCTTTTCTGTAAGCTGAGAACTCATCACGTGGAAGCAACACAGGAGGAATGAACAGAGCAGTGAGGTATGGAAATCATCATCTAAGGATACTGATCTTTGCATGAGCCCAACAAGAGCTCAGTATGCTCACAGAAGAAAAAATGAAAAATTCTACTAGGCTTAGGAGCCTCTGAGCTGAAATCACAGATGTCAGAGCAGTGCTGGGGGAAGTATCACTGCTGAAGAGTTAAATATTGTATTCCATATCAGGAGGATCTTTGCTCTCAAGCAGTTCAACTGAACAGATTTATGTTAAAACATTGCTTTGTCTCCTGACAAAACTTTGCTTTGCTAAAGATGATTGAGTGTATTAAATTGCTCAATAAAATACATACTCCATTCCACATTTCATTTCCTGCAGCAGTTCCAGCTCAAGGTAAAGAGCAATATTAGCACAAGTTACAAAAATGCACTGCACAGAACTCTAACTCAGTGGATCAGAAATTAAAAGTTTTGTAACTGCCTGACAAACAAGACAAGAGATGATCTTCCAAACAGAGCAGTTGGGAAGAGGAATTTAAGCTGTTCTAATATTGCACTAGTAAGTTTCTGGAAAAGACAGAAAAAACAAACAGACACATTCCTACACCTAGAAGTTTATGCACCCATGTAAAGGATCTGTTTACAGTACATTTACAGACTGGACATTTTAGAGCTCCATCGCTGGCCTGTGCAACCAGCAGAACTTTTATTCCATCCTTTCAACACGCTGGTCATAGATAAAGGGTGGCAGCTCTAAGTGTTATTGAGCTGCTCTCCAATGCTTTGCTACTACCTCCTCAAGAGTCAAGGGCTAAACTATCTGCCCAGCCCAGCTCTGTAAGGAATTCTCTGGCTCAGACAAATAAAGATTGAATGCCTTTTTTCTCCTCTGTAGATGAAAAAAGGACATTTTAGGATCATCTGGAATTTTATTTAACAAACATCGTACATGTGAGGCATTTGTTATACCTTCAGTCAATTCTCCTTCACCCAGACCAACATGGTTTGGAATTTTGATATTTACTAAAACCTCAAGTTACTCAAAGATTTTGGGGTATGCTCTGCAGGCATTTCAATACTGGACAACTGTGACACTGCTGCCAGCAGTTATTGGGGTTATACTAAACAACCTGGGAGTTCTGCACTGGAGCAATGAGATAGTCTGAACATTTTCCAGTCCTTTTCGGTTGGTTCCATTAAATTTGTCAGGCATTCAGATTTCCAAAGGAAAACGCAAAGGCATCACAGGTGACACGTGACTCTATCTCCAAGACGTACTAGAGTTTTACTCATTTGATTAAATCTCTACTTTTACATCGGTGTTTGTCTTTGTAAAAGCCTTGCATCTGCAATGTTCGAAAGAAGCTCTCCTACTTTACTGCAAGACGCTTGCATCTCATAGAATAAAAGCACCTCAATAAGCAGCACATCCCTGCTTGTAATTGCTCTCTGAACAAGGAACGCCACATGAAAGATCCCGACAGCCACCACCAGCCCTGGCAAGGCAACTTCATCCGTTCAGCCCCGTCTCCGGGAAGAGACACTGGAAGCCTTTCACTTGCAAAACTTCCCGGGGCTGCGTCCACAGCCACGAGCCATTTAAAATAACAAAACCACCGTTCACCTTCCACCTCGGCCGGCGCTCAGCGAGGCAACGCTCCACCTGCCGCAAACCTCACCGTAAATAGCGGGGAGGAGGGGAGCAGCCAGCCCGCAAACAAACACACACAAAAAAACCCCGAGCAAGCAGGGAAAACCGAAGTGCCGCCTCCAAGGAAACCTGTTGCAGAGCGCGGCTGGGGGGATCCCGCATCCCGCCGCGCCCGGAGTCAACTTTCCCGCTGGCACGGCGCAGCCCGGAGCCGCTCGGGCTGGCGGGGATGGTTACCGAGCCCGGCGGACGTGCGGGGTCGGTGC
>VZRH01005339.1:1589844-1631881 GCA_013397555.1 Urocynchramus pylzowi | reverse complement strand
GCCGCGGGCAGCGCGGCCCGGCGGGAGCTGCACATCCCCGCCCGCGCTCTCCGCCCGGCGGAGGGACCGGGATTGCCTTGTGCCCCGCTCCCGGAGCCCTGGGAGCCGCGCCCGGAGCGGGGGATGTACAGGTGTGAGCGCACCTGGCCGCCGCCGTGCCCCGGGGACGCGCTCGCCAGGTGAGGAGGGACAGACAGGCCGCGGGGACTTTGAACCTCGGGCACAGGCTACGGGGGCACCGAGGTTAAAACATGGCACAGAGCAGCCGGCACAAAGCAGAGCTGTCACCGGCATGGGGAGGGACCCGTGCCAGCCCCTGTGTGTTCATCCATGACCTAGAAAGGCAGGAGGGTACCGCGGGAGAGCCCGCTCGGTGCATCTCAGTGGGGCCGGGCTGGCTCCCAGTCAGACCCAAACCCTTACTGGTGCTGGTGTGGTGTGTGGGATGCTCCAGCTAGAGTTAAGTGCTCCAGTCACGCAGGATGTGGTTTAGGGACAAAGTGGATGGGACGAGCAAGGAGTGCTCTGCCCTACAGCAGAGCCCGTAGGTTTCTTACTCTCATCCTGGCGCCAACCAGCGGAGCGAGGATGGATGCCAGGTGAGGAGAATTGGCCAGTGCCAGGTGGGGAGTCCTGGCCAGTGCCTTGGCTTGGCCGGAGTGCTAGTTGCAGCAGGAGAGGAGGATTGACAGAGCCGAGGGGGTCAGGGTGCAGAAATGCCTCTTTCCGTCAGGGCAGAGCCAAGCATGGCTCTGTGGGGTTCTTGCTGTTCTGATAGTGGGGGAGACAGAGGGATCAAAAAGGCAGGAAATGGGACATTTGCAAGCTTGGCGTGAAAGGAGAGTGTTAAACGGGAAAGACAGGCTGCAAAGAGGGGTGGGAAAGGGTAGGTGGGTCTGACTGGGGTCAGGTTAGGAAAGAAAAACAGAGGAGACCAACTGAGGACACGGCTGTGGGGGAGAGGGAGAACGCCAGCATGCAGTAGGAGATTGTAAGAGGGCAGAGTGCTGCAGTACAGGGAAAATGACAACGTTTGCTTTTCCTTCTAAATAACCAAAATAAATCATCAGAAGAAAGTAGGAGGCAAGAAAAACAGCATCAGACAGGAGAGAGAGAGGGCTTTGCTTTATTTCACACCAGTTTCAGACAACATTGTAGGTCTGGAGCATCAGGATAGCTTTGTGTAAAGTTCCCTTTTTGACCCCTGTTGAGAAGATACCATACTGTGTATATATACTATATATACACACACTATACATACACACACTATACAGTGTCAGCTAACAACCAGGAGTGGTCATTACTGTGGCACACATAGCACACTAACTGATAATCTCATCTTCCAACAATCCACAGAATTTTAGTTTATCCACAGTTATAAAGTGGAAGAGACTATCTTGTAGCCCTTTATCCTAAGTCAGAATTTTGATTAAAACTTCAAAAACTTCCATGCAGCCCTTTTTTTTTTTAACCTTATTGGGTTTCCATGGCAAAGTTTTAGGGAGGGGGGGCTGCAGGAGTGGCTTCTGTCAGAAGCTGCCAGAAGCTTCCCTTACCTCTAACACAAGCAATGCCATCCAGCTCCAGGATGGACTCAATGCTGGCCAGTGTATTGGATAAGGGATTTTAAAAGGGAAAAAAGTTAGCATGAAGGAGGAATTGGGACCAGGAAATGAGTGAGAAGATGTGAGAGGAACAGCCCTGCAGGCACTGAGGTCAGTGCAGAAGGAGGGGGAGAAGCTGTTCCAGGCACAGGAGCTGGGATTCCCCTGCAGCCCGTGGTGCTGCCCATGGTGAGGCAGCTGTGCCCCTGCAGCCCATGGAGGAGCACGGGGATGCAGAGATCCACCTGCAGCAGCCCATGGAGACTCCACTCCAGAGCAAGAGGATGCCTGAGGGAGGCTGTGACCCCATGGGAAGCCCGTGCTGGAGCAGAGACCTGCAAACCCAGGGGGAGAGGAGCCCCTGGGGGAGCAGGATTGCTGGCAGGAGTTGTGGCCCTGGAGGAGACCCACGCTGGAGCAGCCTGTTCCTGAAAGAAGGACCACACCCCATGGAAGGGACCCACTCTGGAGCAGCACATCCAGCCCATGGGAAGGGACTTAGTTGGAGAAGTTGATGGAGAACTGTGTTCCAGGGGAGGGACTCCACCCTGGAGCAGTGTGAGGAGTCCTTCCCCTGAGGAGGACGAGGGGCAGAGGCAACATGTGATGAGCTGACCACAGCCCCCATTCCCATTCCTCTGTGCTACTGAGAGGGAGGAGGTAGAGAATCAGGAATAAAACTGGAAGAATGGGGAGTAGGGGAAGGTGTTTTTAAGATGTTAATTTATTTCTCAATATAGTATTCTGATTAAATTGGTAATAAACTAAATTAATTTCCCCAAGTTGAGTCTGTTTTGCCCATGACAGTAACTGGTGAGGGATCTCTCCCATAAGCCTTTCATTATATTTTCTCTCCTCTGACCATTTGAGGAGGGGGAATCACAGAGTGGCTTTGGTGGGCACCTGATGTCAGTGTCAACCCACCACAGAAGCTCTAACAATTCTGAGTCATTCTGATCAGGTGTGAGTTAACACAGAATTTGCAATAAAGTCAGTCCTACTGCAATTCGAAGTCAATCAAATAGAAGTTACTTAGTGTCATTGCATGTTTAGGTCTGTGCAGAAGAGATTAAGAGCAGCTCTTGCTCAGGAGTCACTCATTGCCATGGTGCTCTGAAGCAAGTCTTCTGTGCTCCACCAGCTGCAAGAACTCATTGCATTTAACTTCTAACTCCACCAGGCTTTGTCCACTCCACCACCGTGACAAAACAGGCTTATCCACCTCAAATGAATAGTAACTTCATTGAATAAACATCATTGTGGTTTGGATTTCAGGTCCTAAAAGCATCTGTACTGGGTCAAACTAAATGTCTGTTTAGACTTGTATTCTGTCTCAAGTCCTAAGAGGAACAGGTGCCCAGGAAAGAGTGCAGGAGCCAGGCAGTCATAGGCAGCTCCCCAGCTTCTTCCTTAGCTCCAGTACCTACATCAAGTGCTTGCCTGCAGAAGCTGTGAGCTCAGAAAGCTCTTGCTCAAGGTGTTGTTTCCATATCTAACTCCTAATGGATCTTTTCTGTGAACCTGTCCAGACTAGAGCCCACATAACTTCTATCACCCAGCAGCAGCAAAGTGTTCATAATGCTCACCTTACCTGACCTGTGTATGAAGAATCATCATCTTTTGTTTGTTGTGAACCCAGATCCCATTTCATTGATTTTCTTCAGTTTTTGCAATGAAAGAGACTGGGGTGGCCAGTGCAGCCTCCTGCAGTGTCAGCATTGATTTTAGACCAGGTGGGCCAGGCCTTTGTCCAGGTAAGGATGTGGAAATACTTCAAGGACAGAAATGCAACAGCCTCTCTTAGCAACTAGTTCCCATGTGGTGAAAATACTTCCATGATATCAAGTTAGAAACTCCCTGTTTCAATTTGTCACTGTTGTCATATGACCAAATCGTGAGTTGATGCTTCGTGGTGCCTGAGGCATTAGCACATTATCACATACTCCTGCAAATTACAGAGAAATGCATTATTGGGAAAGCATATTTTCTTACTATAACTTGCAGAGCTCTATTCCAAAATTAAGATCAAGGTGAAAACTTAGTCTAGATTCATAAAAGTTCACGAGCTGACTTGTGTTGGCCTCATCAGGAGGTAGGTTTGTGATTTAGAGCCCTGGAGGAAGAATGCCTCAAGGCATCATTCATTAATAAGATTACCAGATTCTTCTGGGTTTTCTGTTGTTTTTGTTTTGTTTTTTTTTTCCAGGCTTCAGTTCCAGTCCTCCCTTGCTGATACCAGACACTTTTCTATTACCTATCATTCATTGCTCTCTAGAGGTACTGTCTGGAAGAAGCTATTTGGGGTAAAATTAGGACTTTAAGGCCACAATATCAGGAACTCAGCTAAAGGAAGTGAAATATGGTGTTCAACAAGGGTCTAATAAAAGCTAGGTTATTTGAGGCTCCCTTTGTTGATAACTGGGTAATTCAAGGAGACATCATGAGGTCCCTGAATACTGCAAGTTTGAACCCACATTTGACAGCTTTATAGGAATGTGTCACTAATGTTACTTGCTCTGTCAGCATCCTCTAGGAACACTTTTTTGGATGACTTCATTAAACTGGGAGTGCAGTGATATATTTTAAAGTATGCCAAAATCAGTATCTGCACTTTCATTGAAACAGAATCACAGAATGGTTTGGGTTGGAAGGGATCTTAAAGATCACCTCTTTGCAATCCCCAGCCCTGGGGCACAGGGACACCTTTCACTATCCCAGGTTGCTCAGAGCCCCATCCAACCTGGCCTTGAACACTGCCAGGGGTGGGGCATCCACAGCTTCTCTGGGCAACCTGTGCCAGTGCCTCACCACCCTCACAGTAAAGAATTTTATCCTAGTATGTATTCTACACCTGTTCTCTTTCACTATAAAACTATTACCATTTTCCTACCACTGAATGCACTTGCTATTTCCAGAATAAACTCCATGAATTTGGACATCCTTTCTACCTCATCCCTTTCTTTTCAGCCCTTGCCTTGACAACCCAGCTTCACCCTGGCAGTGGCAACATCCAAATACTCTCATTTCCTCTTTTTTCCACTTCCATTACAAACACCCCCACCCCTTGCACGATTCAGGTCTGCATGTTTCCTTGCACTTTTTCAACCCTTCATATGCTATAACTTTTCAACAAAACATGAAGTAGGAATCTGCAAATAATGCTGGAGACACTAGATGAGAATCCCAAAGAAAAAAAAAAAGGTATTATTTCCTTCAGTCACAATTAGATCCAGTGTCTAGAAGGTTACAGAATCACAGCTGGATTTCAGCATGGTGTGTACTCTAATGATCTATTTCCTATTTTTCAGAGAATTCAATACAATTGAATTTGATGATCTTAGAGGGCAAAAGCTGCTGCTATTTCAGGAAGCTTAAATGAGGTACAATGTGTAAAAAAGCCTGCTAGTTATGACTTTTTCATCATGACCTGTATATTTTATAAAGCATAAGCACGACTTATAAAAGGTGTGAGGCCAGACAGAGGCAGAGCACTTGAAGAGTCATGAATCTGAATTATTAAATCCTGGTTAAGAAAGCTTATAAGCCATAATGCAAATCATGTATTACGCCCTTTAGCTGCAAAACATGTATTATGCCTTTTAGCATGATTTTCCAGCTCTGCTTGGAACAGCTGAGAATTAAAATCATGAAAGGTTTCATGGTGAGATGGATTAATTTGCAAGACAATTTCAGAGCAGCTCATTGTCTGATTATACTGAAATATAGGTTGTGCAACCACATTGTTCTTCAGGATTGTGCAGTGTGATTCCCTTTTAGCAGTGGTAAGTGCTTAAGACACCAGAAATTAATACATTGATTCTTAGAGGTAGAAGAATGTATTCATCACACAATAGGGGAAATAGGGAAGAGATCTTGGAGACTTCAGGCAAATCCACATTCCTGGAAAATTTCCAATGCCGTTATTCTAAATCTGCCACACTTTTTCAGATTATGGAAGAACTACACTAAGGAATCACTGTAGTCTATTTGTTCATATTAGAAAACAACTTCAGCTGTTGGATTCTCAGACAGCATGGGGAAAAGCCATCTCAGGAGAACAGTACCAACAGAACTCTTCAGTTTGAAAAAACAATGGCCACACACACCTAAAGCCAGTGTCAAACTGTAGGATGAAGAAGACTTAATGAAATAGATCAAACATGCAGAAAGAGTTTTTCCCAGTCTGCAGTCTTAAGATTGTTTAAAACATGAAGAAGACAAATTAAAGAGATTCAAGTCCCACACTACAAATTACCTTAGTGGGTAGGGAAAGCAAACAAGATAACAAAAAGATCACTATTGTATTATTTTGAAACTAAAATATAGTTGATGAGATTTAATACATACCAATCAATTCTATTCCTTGTTCATTCATGTCAGGATGAGTAGAAAACAGCTTGATTTATGCCAAGATAAACTTGAAGATAGATGATACATAGAAATTTTCCCAAATGTAATGAGCAGTAAAGCAGCCTAAGTAGGAATATCATGGTATTTCCCTTATCACCAATTTCTAAAGGCTAGCTAATGACTAAATTTCAGTCAGGGAAATTCTAGGTGTACTTATTTTGTCTCAGGTCAGGAGCTATGAAAAGATGATCTCACAGGATCCATTTTAGTCTACATTTCTATGAAAAGAAATACTGGTTCAAAATGTTGAGATTTTTAGAAATAGATGGACATCAAAACTTGTCATCAGCTGACAGGTACCAAAGAGCACCTTTATTGAGTGGCTATCTAGTTGACAGGAAGAATTCACCTCTTGAATTTAAAGAGTTCTGTTATTTATAAGGAAAGGAAGGACAATCCCTGATACAGTTAAGAAAGATAAGCAACTTGCACAATGGTACTACTGATGAGGTGACTAAATATAGAGCAGATGCTTGTTCCTGATCTGGAGTGTTTTCTGTTGAGCCACACAACCTCCAGAAGTCAGGAGAGCTAGACAGAAGGAAGGGCTGCAAGAGGCACAAGATATGCACAAAAATTTGGCACACCATCTGCAAGTCATCACCCATTTCCAGTCTAAGCACTTTCCAGGACAGAATTAATATATATATTAGTACAATGCCAAATAAATCTTGAGCAGAACAGAAAAGGTATTGTCACCAATAGATTGTGTTTTACCTTTTTATAAGTGCTGACATTAAATTAAACATCTTTTACACTTTATAAACCGGGCAGTTTGTGCTGTGGGGAAAGTGATGGCAAATTTTAGACAAAGTAAGATTTTTTGGAGCCTATTTTTCTTGCAATAGACTGAGAAGTTTCCCTAAATTTCCATGGGACTTGTGTCAGGCAACAGAATTCTAAGAGCATCAAAAGATAAATATAGCTGATAAAATAAGAAAGATTAAATAATGGTAAATCTATTGTTGAAGGAATTCCAAATACGGAAAAAGGAATTATTCATTTTCCTGGCCACTGGAAAGAATATAAACAAGTTCAAATTGCATCCAGAGTTCCTTTGAGGAAGATATGGAGCATGACATTGTACAAGAATAGTTTGGAGGCTCACTGTCTCCCTGTGCAGCAGGATCTGACTGGAGACTGCACACAGGCACCAGCCCAGACCGTGACACTGCTGAGCAAGACAGATGGGAAAATGACATTGAGAAGGCAGCACTGGTGCTGCATAACAAATCCAAACTTCTCCTTCCAAAACAGGCTGAACTCTGCTACAAGTGAAAAAAAAGGGTCATTATCTTTAGTTAAAAGGTTTTCTTTTCCAAACCACCGTCGGTTTTCGAAAGTATGTTCTCAGAGAAAGTACCCTTTGTGAAATCCAGAAGATATCTTCAAAATAATTCTGTTTTCCTTACAGATGTCCTTCGTGTTTAAAGACATCCTACTGATTTACCTTCTAGATGCAAACATTTCAGTATATCTAATTGCCTCTCTCTCACCTGAATATCCATTTGCCCAAAAGAATTATATTCATAGAATCAAGTTACACATGTCCCCTGAAATGCACAAAAATGCACACAAAAGCAAAAATGAATGAATACATTCCCTAATTACTGTCAATTTACAATTTCCTGTCACACAGGCTTTATGATTACTATATTTAACATAGTCCCATCTCCTCTTCATTTTCTCTCTTTTGCATTTCACAAAGTCTCAATAATTTACATATCCAGCACCTAGAATCCACACACTAGGACTTTGATTTGGTAATCAAAAATTAAACTAAATAACAAATACTCATAATTTTGTCATGACAAGTCTCATCATTCTATACAGTAGTGGCAATAGTTAAACGTCTGCACAGTGCTCAAGTTATTTGCAGAAGGGAGAAATACAAAAGAACAATTATGTGCCAAAATCACGGGATCATTTCCAGAAATTTAACTTACATTTTATAATGAGCACTCGACGGTATTTTTCTTTTTTTTTTTTTTTTTTCCTTGGCAAAGGCCATTCTAAGCCTGGCAGCACTGAGAAACCCTCAGTTCTTCAATACTGAGGTACCTGTGACTAGCAGACACCTGAAGTCAATTCCATATTTATGAACACAGACAGACTCCCTGTGTTCCCGTGAAATCTGAGTACGAAGACATCCTTTTTTAAGAAACAGGACAAATGCAAAGACAAACATCACTGATCCTTAAGACTAAAATCTTCAAAATTTTAAATCAAAGTGTTCAATTTTCTGATGTTTCCTCAGGAACTATGCATTTGATTTCTTTCCCCAATATGAGATACCTCACTTTATTCCCATCAAAGCTTTTTTTCCCCAGTTTTGAGTCCACCATTCCATGACTGGTATCACCCTTTTTCCAGCCCTTTTGGCAACTGCCATTTTTTGCAACTACAGATCATAGTTAGGGCAAGCAGAGTGTCACATATTCCCAACAATCATCACTAGGACATTTTTTCTAAAGAAATTTAAGACATTTTTTCTAAAGAAATTTAAGAAATTCACTTTCCAGGCTCCTCCCTAAGTTTGCTCTCCATTTGCTTTGGAAGACCCAAAACTTCACCCTGGAGTCCCCACAGTAGTAATAGCAACTAACCTGTTCAACAGGACGTTTTCAAATTTGAATATGTCAAAGATAAAACAGATTTTCACCTCATTTTTCTTAATACACCCATGAATAGCTTGCTGCTACTCTGTAGATCAGTTACCACACCTCTATGCATTCTAATAGCAATCCCCACACATGACTCCAGACAAGATTCCATTTTAGCATCTTCTGCCCTACCTTTCCAGAGATGGTACTTTCTCAGCAGGTTTGGAACTTGCCAAGGTCTCAGTCCTCTTCCTGATTGAGCTTTTGCCAGGCAGGACAATCTCTTCCCGTTGTGGTCTCCCAAATCCTTTTTCAAAGACCCCATTGCAAAAGAATCTAAGATATTGATTGTTTGCTTGGCTCCAGAAGGAGGTAGCTGAGGGTTAATCATTCTCCCTCATTTTTCTGGCAACATGGAGTGTACATACCTCATCACAGCTTTCCAATACCCCACTTCTCTCCAGTTTCTTCCTGCTGTTTGTTGCAATCCTAGCACATGTGCCTTCTTGACAATCCTCCACATCTATTTTTGTCTCCTCCTGTGCTTGGGCTCAGGTCCTTCTATGGTTTTTATTCCATAGTCTCCTGCTACACACCTGTACCCCTTCCACTCTTGGCTTCAATGATTTGCAACAGCAATCAGTTTCCAGAGGCAATGTGATAAACTATCTATATGTGAGCATGACAAAACCAGTAGCTATAGTAACAGGAAGGCTTTAAACAAAACTGGAAAAAAAAAATAAAAACATCTGAGGGATATCACTCAACTGTTCCTCCATCCCCAAATATTGCACAGTTCCATGAATGTCCTCCCGTGTTCCTTTGCCTGATTGTATCTCCACCTAGCCCAAAACACAGTGAGATAAAAATAAAACTTTATTTTGCTTGGCTTAAGGAGGAAAAATAAATAAATAGTCACACACAACAAAACTAGGAAAAGGTTGTCTCTTTCCCTGAAAGAAAAAGAAAAAAATAGGGAGTTTTGGAGTTTGGAGTTTAAGTTGCACATCCAAGACAGGCAGAATTGTCACCATCCCAGCAGTAAGGCCAGGTGTTGATACCTGTGACCCATCTCGCTGTCACACAGAGCTGGAGAGCCATTTCTGACAGTGCAGAACAGCACAGGTAACTTTAAAAACACAGGTACAAGAAAAAGAACCTTCTGCAGGTTCTTGAGCAGAACTCTTAAATCTAACTGGGCTGAGTCAAGGTAATAAAGAAAATGCTTTTTTTCTAACTGCCATATATTTTTCATTCCCTAGAGCCTGTGTAGCTGGACTTCCACAGAAAAGACCAAAAGAGAGTCAGGGCCTCAGCTCACTTGACCACTCAAAAGGTCAGCAAAACATTGTTCAGTAATTTAACACACTCATTCCTGTGTGTTAGAATGTGCATGTCAAAATAGACAAACAATGCAGAATTAATTCATACTGAAAAAACTTCATTGTTTTATATAGATTAAAATAAACTAAATCATCTTTGTTTACTGCAGTATTACCTTCCAAAAAATTATTCTTTCTTATTTGACCCTTCCTTTCTTGAGGGAGTAGGACTATTCCATATATCTTTTAAAGACACACAAATGTGTTGCTCTTCTCAATAAAACCCACCTGAAATAGATTTCCTTTCAATCAGTGAAGTAAGCAGCCAAGCAAATCAGGAGAGACAATTATGTATTTCAGTAAGGAATAGCCTGATACTTGTCAAACTGGAATGTTATTGTACCTGATTCAATTTTACACATTGACATCTCTCCATTGTTATTGATTAATGGTTAAAGCTCTCTGAGATTGTTATACAACACTGTTATAAATAACTTATATTATTTAGATACATAATGGATGTGATCTCTACAAATGATGAATTATATCCCCCTTCTTAATTACAGCATCCTCTGAAATCTAATTTAAATATAGCTAAGCAGATTAAATTCAAAAGCAAGAACAACAGCAAGGCAGTTTGCAAAATGATAAATTTATGGGGTTTTTCTCTCAATGCTGTAGAGTTTTGCCACAGAATGTTTTGTGTAAAGTGTCATCCTTCTCAATATCTTATTAGATCACTGTAATCTGGATTTACATATTGATTCATTCAGTTTCAATGTCAATCAAGACATGAACATTTAATAAAAAACAACTCTAATTGCTCCTCAGAGACTTAGCAATAATTACTCCCATATCATATCAGTGAGGCAGACATCTTTAACATGTTCTGGTTTACAAGCATAACAATGGTACGTTTCTTTTGGGCACTGCATGCTCCTCAAGTCAGCATTTCACTCACTGAGATGTTGAAGGCTGCCTTAACAACATAGCACATAGGGGCTACAGTTGATAAAATTGAAGCTGTATTCTGTCAACAATAATTATGTGGGTGTTTTGCTCATTTCCTGCTATAGCTGCCCCATGGCAACAGAGTGAAAACAGCGCTCGTTTTTGAAATACATAAATGACTGCTTTGATGACACATTTCTGGCTCAGGTTTGGCGGAAAAAAAAAAAAACACGGTGAAAACAAAGACTTTTTTTGAGAAACTATCACAACTACTTCTGTTATATGCAAATCTGGAGGGAATGTGCTAATTCCCGAGTGGAGGGCGCAGCTTTGCTGTAGTAATGGCAGAAGTGGCCCTAGGCATTTCCAGACTGACGACAAGCCAGCATTTGCACTTCTGGCCATTCTCTCCACCCTCGGTGAATTTCACAACGAATACCTCAACCCAAGGGCATTATTCCACTTCACCCTGCCTTTGGGGTTAAGGCAAACCAGATAAAATCACGCTGAAATTCCACATTTTATCCGAATTATATCCACCAGGAGTGCTGAAAAAACAGCTGGAGGCATTGATGATTTTGCCATATAAACTCTGGTACATAATTATTTTGGTACATGGGATATCAGCTTTACAATTTTCAGTTTTATCTGTTTTGAGAATATTTACTTTTCTAAGATTAATTTATGGCTTGTGAACCAAGAAGAATAGGTATTGTACAGACAGTTCATAAAGCAGTTACAAGATGAATTAGGATATTGCAGGTTTTACCCTTGGCTCTGTGAACATCTAAGCTCTGATGTAATAAGACCTGATGGCAGGATCAAGTGCACCTTCGACTCCAGCCTTTCAAATATCAACTTCACTGAGAAAAGTAGCAAAATTGATACCATTATGGTCATTTTTTTCCTATTAGGAGCACCCTGACTAAACTTGTTTCATTTAAGTTGATACTAATGCAATAGGAAACATCTGGAGATTAACAAAGTGGACCAGATTCAGGCTGGATTTTTAGAAGGAACCATTTAATAACCCACCATATGTCCCTGGGAGCATCCTTTCTTTTCATTCTAACACTCTAAAGATATTTTAAGAACAAAATGTAGCACTAACAAAATGTAAAATCCACAGATACATGTATTTAAGATAAATCTATGATAGAATTTGAAGAATAGAACGGTTTTTGCACTAGGGGAAAGAAACATGACTCAAAGTAAGGCAACACATATTGTCAAGCTGTAAATTGGAGTATTAACAAAGACCTATGTGCCTGGAATGTCCAGAGTGAATCTTACACTAGCCACATATCAATTGTCTTTTGTATTGTCACATGGATGTAAAGGAAACCGGGAGTGTTTGCTATCAGCATCTGATTAACCACTGAATTCTAACCATAGTTTGGGAACAAAGAACAATTTTATTTGTTGCCAGCTATTGTCTGTGGCAGGGAAACAGCACAGTTTTCACTAGAAGAGGATGAATTTTAATTCTGATAAGATGTGGGGATGAAATGCTAACTTAAGCCAAATGAATATTCAAATAGGAAAGTGAAAATAGGTGTCAAGGACTTGCTGCACTTAAGTCCTGGGTTACATGAAAACTGTACACCATTCAACAAAACAACAAGGTTTCTAATGATTACTTTCCCCATATAATTTATTCATCTATTCCAGAGCACTGTTTCAGGGCTTAATGAGTATTTGTAAAGCTCTGACTGAAATGCACTCTCAAAATGCAAAACATTAGACCATTTACAATGAATGAAGTAGTGTAGATTACTGGTTCAGAATAGCCACTGCAGCTCATCAACATGTGCATTTTTGAAGGGTGTTTTACTTCACCAGGCCCCTGTTCACAGTCCTGTGCAGTTGAAAGGCTAAGTGTGCTTCCTTCCCACTGAATCCACTCTGATGGCCAGGGACAAAGGAAAAGTTGAGGAACTTTCTCTCTTCTCTTGTTTCCCTCTGTGTCACCCATATTTTCCCCATATGAGGCAATCTCACATCCCATCTCAAAGAACTACTTGGAGAATAAACATGATTAAGTAGCAATAGAATGGTCTGGGTTGGAAGGGACCTCAAAGACCATCTCATTCCAACCCTCCCACCATGGGCAGGGACACCTCCCACTGGACCAGATAGCTGAAAGTCCCATCCAGCCTGACCTAGAACACTTCCAGGGGTGGGACATCCACAACTTCCCTGTTCCAGTGCCTCACCACCCTCGCTGGGAAGAACTGAAGTCACCTCTAGTTCCTTGCATGGCCATGTTTCTTCCTGGAAGATCAGCTTTCTGCATCAGAAATTCAGAAATTTCTCAGAGATTTCTGACAGCCTCTGGTACAACAGAGCACACATGGCAAACAGAATGACCTCATGCTTCCATGTGCTTTCTGCTTGTTGATGTGATTCTCCTGCCCATTGTTGCAGTGCCATTGTGCCTGTTACAGATGCTGTATGCTCTTTAAACTAGATAAATGTCTATAGAAAAAAAAGAAAAAAAAGAAAAAAAAAGAAACTTTCAAATGTTAATTTTCTTAAGCTATATTTTTTTCCTTCTTTGTACACTGTGATAGTTGCTTTATCGCAGTTAATAAAATCTCATGGAACACTAATGATGGGAAAGAGTAGTCCCAGTAATTCTAAACGAAATCTAAGACTTCATAAGACCAGATTTTAGTAGGAAAACAGAAAGATCAGGCAAAACAAAGATTCTGGGATGAAGTAATCCTTCTTTCCACATTAACTAACTGTTGCCCAGACACTTTAATTCTACATCATGCTGTGCACAATAAATGAGAAGTCAGGAAAGGCAAAACCTTGGCTTTTAATAACTCACACCTTTCTGCCCATTAGTTATCTCTCCTACACCTGTCAGTGGTGGTTATTTCTACTTTCTTACTTTCCTCATTTCCTCTTACTTTTCCTCATACTGCATCTTGGGACACAGGAGAGGGTGTAGTTTATGTTTATAGACTTCAATGCCAATGTGCAAACAAAAAAATCAAGCTTTCTGTGGTTCATGGCAGCCTCCTGGACAGAGAAGAACACACATTATTGTTACATTATTTTTATTAAATTTGCCAGCTTGGAAGTTTAATGTCAGTTTTCCTCATTAGCAAGGCATTGTAACTAGTTTGGCTGCAAGATAATCTAATAAGGGGTCAGTATGGGGACTGAAGGAAAAAATTTAAAAGCAAAAAAAAATTGCCCAGAAGAAACATGACTGAAATCCCAGATTATACCAATTTCCTCAGCAGTTCTGTATATGCAGATAATATTTATAGAAACCAGCATCTCTCAGAAATAGGCACCACGTTAATTAAAATGTGTTGTAGCCTAAGATTACATTTTATTAATTCCTGTTTGCAAGAAGGTCATGTCTAATGATTTCCTCTTGGAGTTACTGGTTTTAGCAATCAGACCATTAAAGATTTCGATTCTCGTTCTACTTGTGAAATTACTCAGATTCTTGCAAACACAAGTGCCAATTCCCTGATCTTTTGGTGTTCTTTCCAAGTTTTTGCCCCAGTGGGATTTTCTTCTTCTTGAGGGAAAACAGCTGCACATACAACATCAGGAATTGTAATTAATTTTGCACCAGTCCAGAATAAAAGCCACATGTTCCGATAACCAAGATATTTATACTCAGGATAAATTACTGTAACAGACCAATACGGTTCTCAATTGCATTATCACTGCATTCAATGCACAATTGCAATTGTGCTCTACAGCTGGCACAAATATACAATTCCTTGTGAATAATTAATGTTGAATTACACTGTAAATTAAAATATTCATGACATTTTACAGAAAATCACGTACACAAAGTTCTCCTGATGAAAGAGATATGAATTAAAAAATAACCACCTCCTTCACTTTAATGCCTTGGGGACTGGGAACATCTTGACCACTGTCAAAAGGGTGTGTTGAAATCACATATTTTAAAGCATTTTGAAAGCATGCAGAAACTCTAGAGAGAACATCAGAGTGGCTAGATGGACAGGCAGAGACACAAAGAAGTGTGACCAATTTGTCTGTTTCAATAAAAGGCAGTGGTTTGTCCAGAATCTGTTCAGAATACACCAGTGTCTAACATCACTAGTAGCCCTAGCACATTATACACAGCACATTTCACCCTTCTAAGTAATATTAACATAAGTTTCAAACCCTTCTAAGTAATATTAATTAATCACATTACTGATCTGAGTTCACAGAGGGATCAAACTGAAGGCAGTTAACCAATTAAACATGAGTGGTCAGTGCTTTGGAAAATAGGGGAGGAATTTTGGAACTTCACACCTATTTTGCACAACCTAAAGATTGCTCAGTTCAATTTCTCTGAATTTTGGGCAATGTGAGCACCTATGATTGAATATGGTAACTGAAAGCATCTTGTGGAACTGACACATGCTGTGGTTCTGTGTCCAGGGTTCATTCTTGTGTGTGCTTTTAAAGATGCAGCCTCCTCATGTTCAGACACAAGCTCAGCAGTCCCTGGTGATTAATGCAATATATTGGCACAAGAGGTGCAAATATCTGTAATCATGTCTCACCCAGGGTGCCTGATGATCAAAGAGCAGGTACACCATGAAAACTGAGGAAAGGGTTTTCAGACAGGTAAGGGGGAGCAGGAGAAATGCAGCTCCTTCCTAACACAGTAAGGATCAGGACAGATCTCCAGCATTCTTTGGATTTTGCTAGTTTTACATGTTCTGAATTTTTTCTACAATTTAAAAATTCTCTTGTTTTGACATTTGCCTAAGCAAGAACATCATTCCTAGCACCTGCTTTTGAGCTCCTGCAGGAAAGTCTCTCAGTGAAAGTAGCTGTCATCTAAAGAGGCAGCAGATCAGTGTCACAAAACTTGTTGATCAACTTCCTGCATTCCTGTTCCCTTAAGAAATGAGTTCTGAAAGGCTTCTTCAAGGAACAAGGAAAACTGTTGCATACCAACAGTCACAGGCAATGTTTTCTGGCAAATTTTAAGCTTGAGCATCTACTAAGGTTTTGTTCACATGAAGAAATCTCAATGTAACTGAATTCATTCAGCAGCATGCTTGATGAAGGGCTCTACTCCTGCTGTGAGGACATGTCAGTTTATTCAGACAGTCTGAAAACCCAGATGTGTTGTTTTTACCAAGAGCAAGGGCACATGACTGAGGAGGATCTGTGCAATCTGCAGCTGAGGCAAGCTGAGGGCACAGTTCCAGCTTGTTACCAGTCCCACATGGCCAAAGTGCCCTTGCCAGCAGCACAGCAGCACTGAAAATATTTAAGGAGCTAAACAGCACCTCTTCTTCATCTGCAAGCAAAAAAAGAGTTGCTGTTCTTTCCCCAAGGTTCAAGTTTGGCTTTTCCCAGTCCTTGCAAGTGACATGAAGCCCTCGAACATTTCTCTCTTCCCACCTGCTGTTCCCTTCCTTCCTGCCCTAACCTGACCTGAAGTAAATCCTGTCTGCAGACTTAACCCATACTTTGAAGCATCTTCCAAAAACAATGCAGTTGCAAAATGTACAATTGCTATCTGCAGTCTATTCTACAAAGCTTTACTAACATACTTTGCCGGATAAGAATGTGAAAATAAATCCTTATCTTACGTGGCTACAGTGGCAAAATGACAGAATATTTTGTTGGCTTACTTGGTGGCTTTCAGGGAAGTGGGGAAATAAGCCCAGTAGAAAAACATCCCTGTGTGACATGCTGCATCTTCCATATGGCCCTCTGCTATCCTGGCTGCACCAGCACAGGCAAACTAATAATACTTACAAGTGTGAGATGTGCAGGTTTCATGACAGCATTCCAGTGGGAGTCATTGTAACCAGTTTTAGGACAGAACTTGTCAGGTTTGGGGAAGAGACTGAGCGCCCTTGCACCTGCAACAGCAGAAGGCTGGATGCAATGATCCAACAGGCCCTACATTTCAAAGTAAAAAAAACCCAACCAACTGAAGTGCTGGGGGAAAAAAAGAGCCAAGCCTCAGAAAGAACAACAGCAGAACAAAGGTAGTTACACATTAGCCAGCACATGTGCTCCTGTGTGCCTTCCGTGCCTGGATTGCTGGAGCTGCTGGAGAGAAGAGCATGAGGCAGCAGGGCCACGGCAGCCACTGCCATGAAAGAGCTCCTTTGCCACACAGAATAAAAATATATTACAAAGCAATAAAGGAAAAAGGAAAAAAAATATTTTTAAAACCAGCCTTTCTTAATCCCCACTCTCTTTCCCAGAGACCCAGCAATCTTTGAAAAAGAGGGAGAAGGGAAAAACATTTTCAGGGGTGGCAATGCATCCACAATTCCTAGCAGCAAGCAAACTGAGCAGCCACTGGTTTGTGGTGCTACAGTGACCACAGAGACCTTAATTGCACCCAAGGTGCTACTGACTGTGCCATGAAAACATGTGCTGGGAGATCAGTCCTATTTGGAAGAGTATAAAAAGACAGGAGAGACAAAAAGCAAGGAAAGAGTTGGGAAGTAACTTGTCCAAAGGGTGAGTCAACATTCAGAGCAAAAGCAGCCTCCTGAGTGTGTGTAAGGCCAATGCCCTGTCTACAGGGGAGCATTTCTGTCTGGTTTCACTGCCTCCCACCTCCAGCTCTTCAAACAAAAACTGTCCAGTGGCAGCCCACTTCAGCCAGGTTTTGGTGGGTCTCAGGACCCAGGGGTAGATGCAGAAGAACGCAGAGACTCTGAGCCAAGGAGCAACACACAGTTCATTCTGCACAGGCTGTAACATCAATGTTGCCTTTCTAGGAAGGGGGGGCTCACAGATCCCCAGCAAAGTGTTGCACAGCAAAGTATTTCACAGGCCTGCAGGTGGAAAAGGGAAGAGAATAATGGATTCATTCTAAGAAGTAAGAGTCTTCCACATCCTAAAAACCTGCTTGCAGATTTGGGAAATTCTGTGAAGTGGGGACGAGCTTCTTGCTTTGAAACAAGCAATATCTCTGCTGTTTCTCCTGGAAAGGGAAGCCACCTGCTTGACTGCCTTCTGCAACTTGCCTTACCATTTCCACTGAATGAGATTTCAAATCTCAGGCTAAAAAGAATTACACACAAATTTTATAGCTGAATTAAGGCCACCTACAATTGCTAGTATCTCTGAAGAGGGGTAACACTATTTCTCTGTGTGTAGAGGAGAAATTTAGCTGTAAAAGAATGGGTACACTGTGGATTATTTGTGAAGTTTGTTTGTGCTTTACTAAAACTGCTTTGCAAAACAGTCTGATTTACATTTGGTGGCATTTTTCATGAATATTATTGGCAAAAGTGTTTAGTATACCCCTGCCAAAAAACACACAACAGAAAATTAACATGCAAGGCAAAGAGCAAAAGACCAATTCAAATCCCCTTGGGATTTTCTTAGGAATCAAAAGCCACTTGGAGTAAACATTTGCCAGCTCAACAGTTTGAAATGTCCTATACACATCTCTCTAATAGCCTCTGTAATAATTGACAGAGCACAATACCTAGAAAACTTGCCAGCACATCACAAATATGAGGCTGTTGATAGGATTAAGCATTATCCCATCTCACCAATGAATAAAGAAAATAAGAAATGGAACTGTGTAGTGTTGAATAGCACTGAGTCTAAGATACACTTATGACAAGCTTTCAGTGTTTTTTGTGCACGACAGAGCTTCACTGAGAAGGTCATGCATGAATTCTGAAAAAAATGGCATTATTACTGAGGAATGCCAGGCAAAGCAGGAAATAATCTTTAATTAATTTGTGAGGAACTTTCATTTGGCAGACACAGTCTGCCAAATAAAGACAGAACAGTAGCTTTCTTATTAAGCTGATAAAATCGACCAAAAGTGAAGAAATCCCATAGTCAAAAGGCATTAGAACAATGTGTTTTTACTAGGAGATGTAATAGAAATCCACAGGGAATCCTGGCAATGCTCACCGGGTTTTTTTCTCCTGAAATCAAAGGTATTTCTGACAGAAAAATGAACAAATCTTTACATATTCTGCTCTTCTAGGTTTTGACTCAATATTTGATCCCAGACAGAGTAAAACTCAAGCAGATTCAAACTTATTCATTAATTCTTACAATTCAAAGTGCCACACTTTGTCTTTTCTTATCGCTATTATTGTCTTTGTAATTTCTTTTCCAGTTGCCACCTCCATCTCCCACCGGCTTGCACAGGTATTAAGGGATATTTTTGTCATTTGTAAAATGCTGGGGAAACTCGTGATAATAGGCACTTCACAAACGTCAGGTGTTATTTTAGTGAAACTGGGACAAACTGCTACTTTCAAACATAATTGGCTACAATGGAAAAACTGGAGCATCTGTAGGAAACTGGGCCATGGTACTTGTGAGGTGCTAATATTTATCCTAATTTGGCAGCTTTGTCTCAGTTCATAGCAGCTCACTCCTATGCACTGAGGTGTGCGAGCAAAAGAGCGTTAAAAGAATTTTATCTTTATTTGAAAGTGCTTCCTGGGAACAGGAAGCAATTCAGCAAATCAGTGTGTTTGTTTTTCACATCCACAAGCCAAAATTTAAATCTCACTTAAGCCTAAAGGGAAACAAGTTGGGCGATTTCAGTGTAATCCCTTCAGAAATGTATTCTCTTCACAGGAGCACTGCTCAGCACAGTAGCAGCTCTGTGCAGGAGAAGCCTCACACTGAAACATTAGAACTGCTACAGTTTAGGACAAGAGGGGGAGTCTTTATTGGCAGCCTTTATAACAATATCCTATATAAATTCATAAATAATCTTAGCATATTGACATCCTGGAAAGGAAATATGGAAACTTGCCTCGGAGCTGCCTGCATTAATCTTCATTCTATCCTGTACTGGCATCTTTCCCAGTTTCCTATGCCCAAAGTTCACAATGTCTGTTTTCAAAGGAACACACTGACCCTTATAGAGAAGAGCCCAGAAAGATTTGCTACTAGTTTTAATTTTTATATCCTCTTTTCCTAAAACAAGTAGGTTCTGAAGTGCAGCTTCCAATAAGCCAACAGAAAACAGCCTTAAATGTGAAAAAATTTGGCATGCAAATCCTATGACTAAGGAATGTGGTTTGATCACACCACCGGGCCTTACAAAGAGAATAAATAGCAGTGTTCTATGGAGCTACAGCTCATGGTCCAGGCTCACTAACATGGACCAGCACTGGCCAGCAGCTCTTTAACATGGGCTCTGAGCAGCTATGCAGGAGAGGGCCCAGTGAAAATCTCAAGAATGCTTTCAGTCTGCAAACTGCTTGCCATTGCCAGCAGTGATTTAGCCTTTGTGAAGCAAATTTTGGACTCCACACGCCCCCTCTGAGTGAGGAAGGGAGAGGTGAGATCAGAGCCAAGCAGCCGATTGATAGCTGCAGTGCAGACACACTCGCAAAGAAGTTCCTGGAAAAATAAAGTACTGCATGCTGTGAGACAAGGAGGTTCAAGGATTTCTGTGCAGCAGAAGCACTTCACTCTTCCAGGAAACACACACAGCAAAACACTTCTAGTGGATATGCAGATCAACTGGCAAAACAGGGCTCATGTAGCCATCAGAAAAACACCCTCCCTCTTGGTGAGACAGGCTGACAAGATAACAGCCATGGTACCTGTTTCACATGTGGGTCTCTACCACGACTTTAGGAGCCCAGAGTTCACCCCTCTTCTCAACAGAACATGAACACACCATCAAATCCCATTGTGTACCTCTGATTTGTCTGCTTCCCTTAGAAGTCAAGAGTCCTGGCACCTGGGTTTGGGAGGAGGCTGCCCTGGTGTGGCTGTCCTAATGCTGCAAAGCCCCCAGCTCCCCTCTGCTGAAGTGGAAACCCATGCAGTGCTGGGTGTCCTGCCAGCACGTGCACTCCCTGCAGCTCCTTGAAACCCCTGGCAAAAGGAACAAGGCTCACTGAGGGGTCCTGGGGAGAAGATGCACTTGTCATGTTCTCAAACTGAAGAGACTGTCACCAGCTCAAGGGGACATGTAACACAAGGCCTGGTTTTGTATATAAATCTATAAGGACACCTGACATGGGCAACCATGTCTATCATTATGCCTACCTCTGACTACCCCAAAAATGTCTTTCCAAGATGTTTTTCCTTGATGGTGATGGTGATAATTCATTCTGGGTTACAATGCATACATAGTTTCCATACTAATCAGCTCCAAGGTTAGCAAAGAACACTGCCTGCTGTTCTTGCTTATCTAAGCTAATTTATTGAAATTAAGTTAGTTTACCTGCTGACCTCTATGAAATGCATTCAGGGTATTCCTCAACAATCCATGATATTAGTCTCTGGGAAAAACAGCAGCAGGAGATAAGACTAATACCTTCTAAAACCTTTCTAAGCAAAGCTCCCCTGTGGCAAGGCTGTTACCCTATAGCTCCTGTCATATACAGCACATACTGTGCTAATGGAGATGCAACACTAGCAGAGATTCTAGGTCAAGTTTCACACACTTCCAGCACAGCTACTGTGGATTTAGGCTGGGAAATCTGAAAGAAAAGTTTGTCCCTCACTGATACCATGAGGATGTGAGGACAGTGTGAGATGACCACCTAAATTAAACACAATGCAATTTTTATGCACTGGAGATCAAGAATACCTTTGTTTCCAACATTTTGAAGTTTTCCCTCTGATGCATGCTCATAATTCCCACTGATATCTACAATACAATCCAAGCCCCAATTCCCTTTATCCTGGCACACTGCTCTCAGTGACAAATGACAGAAGACAACAATGAAAGGGACATTATTAAGGCAGGTAAAACTTCCCACAAGAGTAAATCTTAAAATATGTGTGTTAGATGAATGGACACAGAAACCATTCACCTGAGGTTGCCTTTATTACTCAACTAAAAAGATATCCAGGAAAAAGATATCTAGGAAAAAGATATCTAGGAAAAAGATATTTCCACTGCTTTGGCATGAGGCACAGCCTGCATTTTCTCCCTGAACACACTCATTTTTATACAAACACCAGGGGCTGATCTAGACAAAGTTTCCCCCACTGTGGCTGACACAGTTTTGCAGTTTGGCTTTATCAGCTGTGCCTAGGAAAGTAAAGACACCACACCCAGGCTGTTCCTTGCACCTCTCCTGCTCCTTCTCCCACCCTGCCTGGAGCTGCTGCACCAAGGACAGGCAGCCAGGGCAGGCTCAGCACAGAGAACTCCGTGTTGAAGGCATTTGCCAGCAAAGCCCAATGCCTGCTTCAAGCCTTTGGAGTTATGAAATAAAGGAGTCACAGCCCAGCACACATCCCTGAATTTTGGACATTGTTCTGAGATGAGGTATACAGCACAGTATTACCAACTTGTATCTTCAAGCCTGAGTCAGTCCCTACAACTAAGGGTAGCAGCTTAGAAATATTTTGATTTTTAAAAAGTCTTTGTTTTCTGATCCTTGGTGTTTTCCAGCCTTAGGTTCACACTCCTGAGACCCTAATCACCCTCAGGAGAACTGTAAGCATTTCACTTTCAGACAAAATCTGGCAGCCTGGCCTAATCCCATGACTCAAGGCTGCTAAAAGAAAAAGGGGGCGAGGAGGGTATGGAGGAGAGTATTAAACACATAATAAAGCATGAAAGCTACCAATATCCGATTCAGAACTGTATTCTAGAAAGGTAGCAGCCAAAATTACTCTATTTCTAAGAACCATCTAACACAGCAGAAAGCAAAGCTTAATAAAACCCCTTAGGTTTGCATTTTACTTGCAAACTTTCTGGCAGGGTGAAAGGCCAGGCAGAGACCTTTACTTCACCTGTCACTTGACCTTTTTTGGAACATCTTTGTTACTGAAGGGCCAAAATTTTGCAGGAGTGAAATTTCAATGTATGGGAATGGGAAGCAAGGGCAAAGGGAAGCACATACAGGCAGAAGCTCATGGAAGGGCTGCCAAACACAAGCAGAGTAGCTCCAGAATTTATTTCACCCTACTCTCATCCCAGCCATGCAACAAACCAGAGGAAGGATATCTTATGATTGAACACTGCCCTGGAACATCTGAGTTCAGTTCCCAAATATTTCATAAAGTTTCAGACTCAGTTGTCATCTTAAAAATATACAAAGGAAAATAATGTTTCCTATCCTGCACTCCTGTTCTGTCCTTTTTCTTCATATTGTGAATCTGGCTCTTAATTGATATGAGCTACTTAGCAAAAGGAAGCTCTGATTCCAGCAGGGGCCTGTAGCTGCTGTGACAGCAAATCATAATCTGAACCAAATCCCACCTCAAACCTTTGCAAAAAGTTCAGCTCCGGATCTGCCTTTAGGAGCAGCAATATTCTGCTGTAAACAGCCTCTGAGCCAGTTGTGAGCAGACATCCCACAGTTCTTATTCTAGCAACCTTTTGCTTTTTGACTGAACTACTCAAAGAATCTAAAAATACAGCGTGAAATAAACCACACTGACTAAAATTCTGCTTTCCCTCCCCTCAAATTTTATGCCTTTTATTCTGAAATGGAAAAATGGCAAAAGCAACAATGAAGGGGTGATTATTAATCTTTGATCCTGAGTCACTTTCTCTTACAGAGCTCTATTCTTCACCTCAGGAAGTGTGATACAGGAGCACTCCCACAGCCTGATTAAAGGTCCAGGTATGGGGTCACACAATGCACAAAGAGAGCTGCAGAGTTCCAGAGAGCAACGTGTATTTAATGTGTGACTAAAGGCAAGCACGATAAAGAAGGCAATAATGAACATTCCTAATGATTGCCATAGCTGTGAAACTGCCACAGAACCCTTTGAGGTAATTGTGGTGAGAAATTGAGTTGTTTGTTAAGAAAGAAATGGTCAAATCTGTTTTCCAGAGTGCTAGCCTGGGTGATTACAAAACAGAACTTGCTGGGAATGCCAACTTGCTGGAAAATGGCAGTGTGCCCTCCTCAACTGAAAACAGCCAAAGGGACCTAGGTTTTACTGGCTCACCTGAAAGCTGAGGAATTAGAATTGAAAACAAGCCAGGTGAGGTAGCTAACAACTGGGATTTCAGGTTTGTCAGCAAAGAGATGCCTCAGAGAAGGGTCAGAGGTTACACCTGGAGATTTAGGAGATAATGACAGAGTTCAGACAGGCATCAAACCCATCTGGCCCCTCAGAAAGCAAATTGTCATGAAGTCCAGTTCTGGAAAGAACAACTTGGCTTAAGATGCAAAATTCATTACTTCCTAAGGAAGATGCTCACCCCAGCTCTCCCTTCTTAAATGAAGAATTAGAAGAAATATTTTTTTAAAAAAAATATATATATCAAAGTTTGAATTCTTAAAAAGCCCACAAAGAAACCAGCTGCTGCAAGAGCCCCACAGAATCCCAGGTGACTGAAACAGCAACCCACCTGCAAGCTCTTACTGCTGCTCCCTGCAAGGATTACTTTTATGGCAACAGCTTCCCTAGAAGGGAATTGCAGCTCTCTGAAGAGCACTGAAATGACAACAAAATTGTCCCTCTTGGAGAGCAGGCAGTGCAGGGAGAGCAGCAGACTCACAGCCAGCCCACTTTGGGAATGGCATCCCAGCCCCCCGCCCTGCATTGGCCAGGAGCCTCTCCTTTCACCAACACAAAGGAGGACGTGTGAGCATGAAATCCACTTTGAGCTCTGCTCACAGAGTTGAGTCTAAAGACTGCTTTGGCCTGGCCACCATGAGGAGCTGCATTTTGATGTTCACACTGTCAGAAATCACCTTTTTTCTCCCCCCCTCCTCGACCATTCATTGGATTTTTATGTTCTAAGTCACTTTAGGAATCCAGCTTAAGAACTTGATTCTCAGTATCTAGAATTTATAGAGTTTCCAAAAGATAAAAAGCTGTAAAGATTACAGGAAATCAGGAGATTTACTGTTAATCTACTAGTCCCTGAAGATTTCTGCATCTTTGGCCGGACACAAAAAAGCAACTTTCTTTTGTGAAGTCATAATTTACACTCAAGCATAACACTGCCATATTTTTAAGGTGGTAATCTGGCAAGAACTGGCAAAACACAAACAAACAAACAAACAAACACAACATTTTATATGCATTTTACTAGATCTAACAGCAATTCAGGCTGTTTCAAGAACTCTGCTGAGTTTGTCAGCTGATGAGCAACCTTACAACTAATCTAAACATAAAGTCTTAAAGTAAACATTAAAGGTTGCTCATCTACTCTGTCAACAGAGTGGAGTTTTCTATCTCTCAAAGGAAATTTTGATCAGACAGAACATAGAGTTTCCAACCATTTAATAACAGAAAGTATTAAATAGCATACACTTCTCATTTGGACCTGGATTTAGTGAAATGTATTCTGGAAAGTCCTAAAGTATGAAAATACACTGGCAATCAGATATAATGTGGGCTGTTGTGCTGACAACTGTATATGAGCAGGAGAAAAAAAAAAGATTTTGTGACCTTGTTTCTGCATGTACCTGTGAAAAAAAAAACCAACAACAAAAACCAAACAAATCCCAAACAACCTCTTTTTGTGAGGGCTCGTGAAAACTATAGATCTATAAAACTCTGCAGTCCTTTGTCTCATCTTGCTGCATATTAGGGATATATTTCACATTCAAATTTGACTTGCAGCAATAAGCAGCCAGTACAGTTCATGCCCTGTGTGACTCACAGATTGTAGTCAAATACACTGTTTCACAAAAGGGGTGTCAAGGACACTCATCAGCATTCTAGAAAAAACCAGAACCATCTCTGATAATTCAGACACTAAAATCCCCACACACTTTGTATCATCATTACTTAAAGCCCTGAAGACACTAAGGCTACCAAAGATGAAGCACAGATATTTCAGTATGGTGGCTCTGCATTATGTTATTCTTAACCTTTTCTAATTTTTAGTTTCTAAAAAAGCTGCTGCATCCATCTACTGTACTGGAAAATTCAGTGGCATGAATGGCTCTAAATTTAGGATGCAGGACACTGCAGCTGCGATAGCATTTCGGAAGTGGAAGGCATAGTGGGTACATGACATATTTAGATAAGAGAACTATTTTTAGTCAAAATGAAGCTCAGTTTTGGCTACTTTAGCAAGTGCACTAATTTGGCTAATCAGTTCAGATAGACTTTATCCCAGCTCCCATTCTCACCTACAAGGTACTGCACACTGTGACCCCTTCTCCCTATTTGTCTTTTAAAAAATTATGGGTAAAGCAGGAGAAAAGTAATCATAAACTTGTCACATGCATTTCTGCTCCCCCTTCCTAAGCAGATACTTGGAGAAAGGCCAAGGACCTGTCTAGACCACTATACTGTGATGTAGTACAGCCATGCTCTCCTCTCACCCAACTGCTTTTGTTAGTCTCCTCCAAATTGAACAAATTATCTGCTGATCCATTTCTGCTAAGTTCAGCATTTTATTGCACCAAGAGAGAGTGCAGTCTACTATCACTCTTCCACTTACTTCAAGCTTAAAGTGTTGCCCCATGACTAGATCATTTTTTATCTCTTTTTTTTTTAAAACTCCCTAGTAACTTCTCCCCATTTACATCCTTTTCTCCTTTAAACACATCTTGTCTTCAGAGTAATCCATCCTGCTTTCTTAAGCCCGAGCCTGGCTTCTGTAGGATCTCGATTTGACACATACTTGCCATGTCATTTTTAGATAGCAAGTTCTCCATCACATGGAAACAGATCACTGACAGCCACACAGTGAAGTGGCAGTTTTAAGATCAGAGTCCAGGCTTTCAAGTCAGGAGCTTTCAGGCACATGCTTTAAAAATTTTAGTATTGGCTTTTATTGACAGAAAAATGTTTTTTATACATTTCAATGAAAACCAGTAATTTGATCAAGACTGAAAGCAGTTATAATTTGTAATATTGAGACAGATTTTCATCAACAAGCTGCACACAAATTAAGGTGAATTATTTCCGGACTAATCCATATCAACTTCTCAACAAAAAAGTTTTTTTTCTTTTCTTTTTTTGAGGAGAAATTGGCAGTCATATGTTTCAAGTACTGCTGCAGCTCTGGTTTCCAACCAGGAAAGTTGGAAAGGTGCAGTGAATCTATTAATTGTTTCATATAGCTGGGATTTTGGCATCTGCAGCAGAGCAGTAGATTTGTGCTTCTCCAAAATCACAGAGCTCAGCAGACTGGGTTATGTGTTTAAAAATGAAGCTGGGTGCTAAAGAGCCTTACCCAGCATTCAATATCCACAGAGAAATCCCAGTCTGTGGCCCCTCAGAGCTTAGAGTCAGCTCTGGAAATCATGGAATGGCCTGGGTTGGAAGGGACCTCGAAGATTATCCCATTCCAAGCCCCTGCCCTGGGCAGGGACACCTTCCACTATCCCAGGTTGCTCACAGCCTCATCCAAGCTGGCCTTGAACACTGCCAGGGATGGGATATCCACAGCTTCTCTGGGCAACCTGTGCCAGTGCCTCACCACCCTCACAGTAAAGAATTTTCTCTTAATATCTGATCTAAACCTACTCTCTTTCAGTCTGAAGCCATTCCCCACTGTCCTGTCACTAGATGCCCTTGTACATAATCCCTCTCCATCTTTCCTGTAAGCCACCATACCCAAATATACACATATGACTCTCTCAGAGAGACCAACTAAACAGCCCTGTTTTCAATGGAGTCACACTGGAGGGAAAAAAAAAAAAANGAGTCTCCCTGGAGGGAAAAAAAAAAAAAAAAAAAAAGGAAAAAACATATTTAGATTATCGGCAGCATGATGAAATTTTCAACTCCTTGAAATTTTCCAGAGCCCACAGTCATATCAATGATGCCTTTAAGAAACTCAAATCTCAATACCAGAAATTAGGCCCCATTCATTATTTTTATCCCTTAATCCTGCTGAGCTCCCAGAAGATTTGTTGTGCTGCATTTGAATTTCTCTTGCAGTATTTCAGCGTGCAGTATTTTGATGGAAGAGTTCCACTGCCCGAGGCACACTCTCCCAGCTTATTACACCAACACTGCTCTCTTGTGGCAGACACTTAAAGGGAGTGCTCCACACACAGTTTAGCCAATACAATCCGGTGGGATAAGGGTATTTACAAAGCACCCACCAATAAAATGTATGCCCACACTTTTGATAGATAAAACAGACAAAGAGCAACAGCAGACCATTAAGTTTGTCTTACTGGATATGAAATATTCAGGTGTTCATCCTCATGTCTCTGTCATTACCAGGACTTTGTACAGAGAGCACTGCTTTTGCATTTCTCTTTTTCTGAACTTTTCTACCGAGGTACCTTTATCAGACTGAACCCAACAACCATTCTGTGCAGTTTTAAATGTCTTTCAGAAATTCAAATCCACTCCTCAAAATGAAACATCATTGTTTGTATCAACTCTCACAGTTACCTGATGATTTGAATTCACCATTTATAAAAAAATTACCGTTTCCCAGGCATATTCATATTAGCAGGCTATGTGGACAAACTGCTAAATTCATTCATTTTCTTGAATTGAAGAGTGTGATGAAGGCACAAATTCAATGAGCAGGAGACCAAGTGGCTACAAAGTTGCCTAGAAACAGGAAAGGGAAACTAAAACTGCAGTTCAATTTGATAACTAAAGTGCCTAAATCATCCAGAGTTCTAATGGATTTTTTTCATCTTCATGGCTCTGAGAATATCACTGAGGCCCTACTGGAGCAATTCTCCCCTGGATAAGCATCAACCATCAGATTTGCTGATTTTTTATTATTTGCAGATTACCAAAAAAAGTTGGTTTTCTTCACAATGATAGGAAAGACTGATTTGTGTGTAGCATGGACACCAACCATCAAAAAGGCAAATACCCCCTGGACAGGCATGCAACAGCACAAGGCGCACACAAGTCTGACACTCTGACACTCACAGTGATACAGCTGCTATCACAAGGCACTAATTTAAAACACACACAGTGTTAGTCCCACTTTGCCCCAGCAGGCTCGTGGCATTAAAATGAATCCCTAATGAAGGGTCACATTGATATCAGCAGAATTTAGACAATCCACAACATGGAAAACAACATGTATGTACCCCAGTGTGATAACTCACTGGTTTGCTTTTTAATGCAATGCAGCACATTCAGGTACTGACCAGAGCTGAGTAGGTGGGATCAGTGATGGAAGCAGGTGGTGGATTTTTACCAAGTAACAGCTTGTCCTTCTTCTCCTGGCACAGGGCAGGGCTTTTCTTTCCTTGATGCACCATTTGACCTGCAGAACTCAAAGCTGAGTTTGTTATTTGTTAGCAGAATTTGTTAGCTATTTGTTAGCAGAAACCAGAGACCTCTACATGCAAATCTCTCACTCTGGCCAAGAGCTCAGTCCAGTCTCAGCCTCAGGGTCTGCTCTTGCAGCTCCCATGCCCTTTACCATTGGATTGTGCCCTGTCCATGGGAAGGATCTGGATATGCTGCACCTTTTTGCAAGGAAGTTAATTGAGCAGCTTCCCCAGGCAGTGCCCAGGAATCAAAGCTTTCTGTCTACTCAGCTTTTCCAGAAAGGTCATGACAGTGATGCCAACACTTGTCCATCCCCCCATTGCTTCTGCTCTCTGAATAAACACTGGACAAACAGCCCTGCCAAGGCCAAGCACTGCAGCTGGGGTACCCAGCCCTCATGGCTCCTGAGGGGGAGATCCAGGGAAGCCACTGGCCCAACACACCTGCAACTAGCCCAAAGGAAAGGCCAGCAGCAGCAGGGCTGCTCTGAAACTCCAGGAGGATGACCCAGAGCTGAAGAACAAGGGTTTCTGTGGTGGAAGCCCTGCCCTGTTCCAGCTCACACAGCTTTTTTTTTGCTGCAGAAAAATGCACATCCTTAAAAAGGGTCCCAGGCTAAGGCTGATTTTGCTTTGTCAGTGACAACCCACCGTGTGACAGAACACAGGCGACCGGTGTTCCACTCAATTGTCATGTTTTGATTGCATCTGTCACACACTGGTAGATCTTCAGGTTGAGGGAGATGATGAGCTTTTAGTTTTCCTTTCTCTCAGCTTCGCACTGTATGCCTCTGCAGGAATGAACTTGTCAACCCAGATGCAAAATGAATGAATGGCTTTTAATCACTTTGATAATGTTAACGTTATTGCTTTGACAGAATTGCAGCAGATACAGTTTGCTGATTCAGCCACTTGTATAACGATCTAATGGGCTTTTCTGGCTAATGCCATGCTCTAAAAATATACACTGGACTAATAGATGAGCCTCTGCTATACTGAAAAACAGGCTCATTAAGACAATTCCTCTGAAAAGTGGCATTTTTATGACAAGATACTGAAGCATTTAATTACCCTCTATCCTGACAGAGCTGAAAGAAATTAATTAAAGAGAAAAAAAAACCCTTTGCAGCAATGTAGCAGATCTTGAGGTAGGAAAATATGCCAACAGTCAGTAGTGTAAAGGGAAATCTGAGAAGTGTGAGGCTGTTTCCCCAAAGGAAACAGTCTGTTGATAGGCCACAGATTGCCCTTCATTTACACGGAACAGAAGGCCAGGTTCTGGGAGGGGAGTTGTCATTACAGCACAATTAATTTTCCCTGCTCTAGTCCGTGCCAGGAGAATATCGGCCGCTGCAGAAGGACGGGGAGCCGGAGCTCTGGGAGGGCAGGAGAGACTTGGGTGATATTTGAGGTAAGGGACTTGTTTTCACTGTAGGGTTAGCCTGGATTATCCAGCCTTAAGCTCATTCCCTGCTCTCCAAGGGTACATAAGGAGAGCCAGGAGCTCTGCTCAGACTGCAGCGAGCGCAGGCGGCTGGCCCGGAGCGTTCAGCAGCGCTGGCACACGGCACTGTTGTGCCGGGCAGCGGCGCCGGGTGACACCGGGCACAGCCTGCAGCCAGCTGCCCTGGCATGGCCCTGGTGACAGCCCTGCAGCCAGCTGCCTTGGCACAGCCCTGGAGCCAGCTGCCCTGGCACGGCCCTGGTGACAGCCCTGCAGCCAGCTGCCTTAGAATGGCCCTGGTGACAGCCCTGCAGCCAGCTGCCCTGGCATGGCCCTGGTGACAGCACTGCAGCCAGCTGCCCTGGCATGGCCCTGGTGACAGCCCTGCAGCCAGCTGCCTTAGAATAGCCCTGGTGACAGCCCTGCAGCCAGCTGCCTTGGCAGGGCCCTGGTGACAGCCCTGCAGATGGCATTAGCTCAACGTTGTTGCTGGCCCTGCCATCAGACACCAAAACAAACCTTATGCAATCCCTGTCGCTTTTGAGGCAGAGAGCCTCTCCTGCCTTTGCTCCACTTCCTGACAGAGCTGTTTGTGCAGCAGCATGGGAAAACAGATCAGAGAAAAGACATTTCTTTTTAAAAATCAACCAAATAACCCCCCTACTTGCTTTATGATTTGGTTTTTTTCCTTCTCAAACTCTATTGTCTCTCAGTCCAGCTCACCACCCTGCTGCAGCAGCAGCCTTGCTGACACCCAGAGAAGGGCAGAGGGGTAGGAAGAGGGGCTTGAGGAGGAGACTGCTAAATCCTGCTTAAGCAGGGCTGGTATCACATGAGAAATCCACAGCCTGGGTTATCCCCACTGTAGCCTCAAGGTACATTTCCTTACAAAGAGTTAACACTTAATCAGGCTTTTGCATGCCAGTGAAGGCTAAGTCAGTGGCCTGGCTGGACTTCCCAGCCGTGCAGGGGTGAAGACAGCCCTGCAGTGACCGTGAGTGGAACAGATGGAAGGCTCCCTCCTGCAAAGAACAGCTTCACTGGGCACTGAGAAATCATCACCTGCTCAGAGCAGTGGCCTTTAGATCTTGCCTTTACAGCAAGTTCCAGGCTTAACAAAATCTTGGGCCGTGGCCTGTGTGCCACGCACAGATGGGGCCCCCAGCCCCAGTCCTTTCTAGCAGCTCTCCTTCCATCTCTGTCACAGGCACACATGGGTGACACAGCAAGGAGAAAAATGTCACAGAATAGGTGGAACTGCAACTGCTCAGACAGCCTGTGCCAGCTTGTCCAACAGTGAAACAAAGTTGATTATTTTAACCCTTTTCCTTTTGCTATTTCACCGTTGGATCACAGTTCTGAGTCAGCAATGTGTGCCCAGTTCTGAACCCCTGAGACAAAGTCACCCAGAGCAGCCCACTGAGATGACCAGGAGAGCTCACATCCTCCAGAGCCAGAGGTTCACTCTACCAAAAGCAGTGAAGTGTGTGTAACTCTTTGCATTTTATTCACAGGTGTGTGTGTGTGTGCGTGTGCAAAACCTGGGGTCTTTCCTTTGTTGGCACAAAAGCACAGTCACACACACCTGTTCATTTCAATTCTTTAGAGAATTTCCACTGTTTTAAATACCATGGTCCCAGCAAGCAAACAGTTATCCAAGCATGCCCTAATCAAAGGCTCCATTGAGCCACAGCGTTAGAGGGCAGGCATAGGTATCGGTGTCAGCGGGAGATAGCGGGGTAACAGGACACCGCCGGTGCTTCAGCCAAGGGCACACCTACACCCCTGCCAGCCCAGCAGGCACACCTACACCCCTGCCAGCCCAGCAGGCACACCTACACCCCTGCCAGCCCAGCAGGCACACCTGACCCACATGCCCTACTCCATCTCACCGGAGAGGAGCTTCCAGCCAGCCAACGAGGCATGGGACGCGCCTCTGTGGCTGGCGCTCTGCCCTGGGGACACCGTGGAGAACGGGTGATTGGCTGCACGGGTGAGCATGCTGCTGAAAAGATTGGGAAGCAATGAACTGGATGGTCCCCTGGTGCTTCCTCACCTTTGGCTGTCACTGGGAAGCTGGCATGGAACGCCCCTGCTCGCCCTCACCCTGCTGCCAGCGGAGCCGAGGAGCCCCGCACCTGCTGCACCTTCCTGCCTGGCTGGGAAAGGTGACCCTTTCTGGCAGGAGAGAGGCAGCAGCAGCTCCCTCTTTGCCAGAGCCACTCCTCTCTGGCACAGTCAACACCTCTGTCCAAGATGTACAACGTTTTTATTACTGCAGTTAGCAAAAAGAAGCAGCTGTTCAAACAACGTGTAGTGGCAAGTGCTAATACTTTGAGGAAATCTATCCAACGACAAAATGTTCAGCACATCCCTTCCCTCCATCATAAAGGATAAGAGAAGGACTGAAAACAGCTGAGTGGACATAAAGAGCTCACAAATGCCTTATTAATAAGTGTGTTGGATCTAATGATCTGTGAAACTGAAATGAGATTATTTGGATTATCTCATTAAACAAGAATAATAGCAATAGTAACCGGGTAGTAATTAAGAGTGGGCCAATCCAAGGACAAACTAAGTAATAAAGCCAAAAGACTCTTAATTAACACTCTGCTTGTTTGTGCCTGTACTTCTACACCCAGAATTTATGAAGAAATGAAAAACAGTGGCTAACAAAACTGACTGATTTTAACAACCAGAGAAGAAGCCACTGGCTACCCATACCTGCATGGAGCATTCAGTCTGAGAACTAAACAATCACTAAATGGTGCTATTTGGGCAGATCCAGCCCTGAGGAAACAAAAACATGTAGCCAAAATGTTAAACTGATTCCAAAGGCTCAGCAATTAGCAACCAGCTCTGGCCAAATCTGCAGGGCAGGAACAGAACAGAAACAATCCATAATCTCAGCCTTTCCCAGGCTTTAATAACCACCAGCCATCACAGCCTCCCAACAAAAGCATAGCTTCTCCTCAAAGCTTGAGAGCAATTCCTGATGGCTTCAGTGCATAATTTGAAGTGAAACAGCACATGAATTTTACCTTTAAGGCGTTGTTTATATGTATCAGAAGCTCTTTGGCTCAGGGCAAAGAACAGGACACCTCTGCAGACTCACAGGGACGGATGGGGCATGAGAGATTAAACATGACAGAATCAGCCTGAGTGGCATTAGGTCAAAAGGTCCCTGGTATTGAAGCCTGAAGTAATTACTGCTGTGCAAAACCCAGTGCTCCCCTTGCCTTCCCTAAGTACTCCTTACTTAACAGGAAAAGCAGGCACTGTAAAATACAGTGCAGTACTAAAAGGCTTTCCCAGGGGATTGGATAAATGATTCTAAAAGGTGAAGACAAACTGCTCCAAGGCCTTCACTCACAGTACTGTCCTCTCCTGGCTTAAGGCAGCACGATCTGGCTTAATGCTCCAGGGTTACTGAGCCCAAACACACACCAGGGACTGCATCTACCAAAGGAACTGAAATTCAGAATGTCAGGACACAAAGCATTGATCTCCCTTTAAGGCTTGGCTTCCACATACTGAATTATTAACATTAGCAAAGAAGGAAAAATAAAAGGGTAATTCAAGGAAGGTACCCTGAAGACAGGTGTCTTTGTTACAGGAGTTATTACATCAAGAACAGGAACTGCACCCCCACATAACACACTCATCATTCTCCATAGAGAATGGTGCTATTTGAATCTTGCTTTTGTAGCAAATTTGAACAGTTAAAGAACTATAGGGGGGGTTTAATTAATTTTTTTAAAAAATACAATGGCTTACAGACATTTGAAAGATAAAGAGAAAAAAAAATGCAAACCCAGTGACTGCTCAATTACCCTCAAGGGTAAAGAGGCAGATTAACCTATGAAAAGCTGAAAAGCGCTCAGAGTAATTCAAGACTGAAGGAAAAACCATTTGAACAATAATTAAAAGGGAAAAAACGACTCTACTAAGAAGTTTGGGGTCCCTCTGAGAGGAGCTACAACACTGCCACAAATAAAACCAATTATCCTAATTTTCTGTTTGACTTGCCCCTCACTGCACTGCTTGGGCTGTGGCCTGTATCCACGCTGGGCGATGTCTCTGTGCCAAAGCTCCTTTCTCTTGGCTGTCCCCCTTTTTATCCAGACCTATGTGGGTCACATTGCACGGAGGGGAAGAGAGTCTCCCAGAAAAGGCATTGGTGGCAGAAGCCTCCTGTTGCTGGGGCCACACCAACCCATCTCACACACAGTTCCCCAGATTTGCTGGGTTGGTGGCACCAGCCAGGCACGGAGGGACAGCTGCTGAAGTGCCAAGCCTCCCCCGGCACGGCACGAGCTGCGTGACCCACACACCCACTCACTTCTGTGCTGCCCTGAGCCTGCTGCCAGGCAGAGCTGACCCTGCAGTCAGCATGGCAGCAAAGAGCATTTAACAGGCACACGTGCTGACAGGGATCCCCTTCTGCCTCCCCTTCCTGCTCCACCTCCATCCTTGTGTCACCTCTGCTGCCTGCACGCCGAGCTGCAGCTCCACATTGCTGGATTGCAATTCCTGCAGCAGCAGGCTGCTACACCAACGTTGCTCAAAGAGTAAACTGCACCTACACTGCCACTGAGAGAACTTCTGGGTCCTCTTCGCTGGGTGGTGGCAAACAGTGATGCCAAAAGTGCCCGTGGCAGGGGAGGGAAAGAGGGTCAGGTAACAGGAAACAGCCACACAGCTGATGAACAGGGAATACATCCACGGTGCACAGATACAGGGTCATTGCTCTTCCTGAGATCCTCGTCCCTACAGCAAATTGAAGCCTAAATGAACACAAATGAGGCTTGGCACTTTTTCCAGCCACATAAGTGGGGAATCTTCAGCAGATCACCAGGTTACACCATCTTGGAGGGGAAGTGATGGAAGAGACAGCACTCAGACTACCTCAGCTATTTCTAACTGGCACAGATCAGAGGAAGTTACAAATAACACACATCAGGACTCCAGGCCTTTGAACACATTTCCTCATGAGTTTTAGTGCTTTGATAAGTGCAGGAACACAGAGGGAGCAGGAAAAAACCCCACTGCTTGAAATACCTAGCACAATCTAATCCATGGTCTATTGCTGGTTTCTGTGGCCACAAAACCACGTAGTGATGCCACTGCTGCAGACCTCCAGGACAACTACACCTTAACACTTCTTCACAGCCCCTCTATCTTCCCATGAAAAATACAGAGCAAGAGGCAATTTCCTACTATCTCCCAGCTCACAGGAGGAGAAATATTAAGGCTAAAAATACACCCATGACCAGCTCTTTTACCCACATCATGTGCTTGTATCTACTCTGTAGTCTGATGCTAAAACAGCTTTCTTTCACTTCTAACACATTTCTAACACAAATGTTTAAGGATTAAAAGTCAGGATGCTTAGAGGAAGGCTTATTACTTAGGGTATTGCGATGAATAAAAATTATGCTTTTTAACACTGGCTGACACACATCCACCATATTCTAGGGTGTTTTTAAGCAAAAATTCTCACAAATTTGCATGAGTCTGGGAGATAGAGATTTGTACAATCCACAAAGTGTCCCTTGTGGAAGTTCCCATGCAGGCTGCTGAATGAAATCCAGTAATGTCTCTGTGAAAACACCCCTGTAAATCAGCACTTCTGCACACCTGCTTTACTGTTGGTGCTGACTCTTGCACGACCCACCTCTGCAGCTTTCCAAAACTGCTGCTCAGTTCCTTGTGCTTCCAGAGTGAGCAAACACATCAGAGTGGAGTCCAATGCATGTGCTGTTATATCCAGCACTGCTGGGTAAACCTCAGGTTCACCATCCCAAGTGCCATTCCACTTGACCCTCACTACAGAGTAAGTGAGGGGGCAGAGCCCTCCAGTTTCACCTGGCTGTCGGTGGCACACTGGAGAGAAAAACACAAGCTTGGACAGCACAGTGGAAGGAATGATCCCAGCCTAAACTGCAAGCTAAATAAACAGTCCTAAACTGCTGCATGCCATGGGATTACCCCTCAATGTGGGGAACTGCAGCCAAAGCCTGTGTTTTGTTAGACCATATCTATCACTGGTATCTGCAGTGTGACATTTCTGATTACAGCTGCTTTCAGAGGAGCTTTGCAATTTTGTTGGGCAGACAAATCTAATTGCTGTTTAATACCAAACAACGCTGCAGCAGGACATGATTGCTTTGCTTAAATAACATTGTTCCATTAAACTGCTCCGATTTAACCCTATTAGTTGCAGCTCTGAATCAGAAACAAGGCTGACAGGAATCATTCCATGAAACAGAATGTTTTACTTGGCTGATTTGCAGCTCTCAGAGTTTTATTAAGCAGATGCAGAAGGGAATGATCTTTGTTAAGGAGATACAATTTCCAGAGATCACAAACATAGAATTCACCCATACTTTAAGAAAATCCTGTATATTTGGCAGCCTAATTTAGGTGATTATTGTGCAGGAATTTATCACACAACTTGTAAGCAAAGAAGTTTCAAATCTGAAAATGAGAGTGTCTCAACTGTACTACAGGGCCAAACTCCTTAATTTTCCTTATTTTTTTTATAACCTCCTTTCCTACATCCAAATCTAGCATACACAGAAAGACAAGCTAACAGCAGGAGACCAGATCACGATCTGCTTTGAGCTGGCAGAAGAATTGAGTTATGTGCCCAAGAGCACAATCAGGTAGACAAGTCTCAGAGACAAAGCTGGCTCCATTTCCCTGGTGCTCCTTTAAGGAAGGGAGGTGCAGCCCTGGGCAGGAAGAGGCTGGGGAATGGTTCCCTCCACTCTGAGCCTTGTACCTCCATCAGTGCAAAGAGGGATTATTGTAACTGTCCACTGCTGTCCACCAAGAGCCACACTCTGGGATCCTGTGCCAGGAGTCAGAGCCATGGTCTGTGTCCCCAGAAGCCTCTGTGAGCTGCCTCCAGGCTCTGCTCTGCACCACTCCCCACTCAGGCCATTTATATATGAACACCCAGCTCTGGTTAAAGTGCAGCTATCACAGGCAGGACACCAGACTGGGATCCAGGACCTTGGAGCTGCTGCCAAGCTCTCCTGCTGCCCCAAGCAAACCCTTTCACTGCTTTATGCCCCTGTCACCCTGCAAAGCTGGGGGGTTTCTCCTTTATTTTCACACAAACCACTGAATTTATGGGTCAAAACTAAGAGCTGGACATCAGTGAAATGGTGTTTCTGCAGCATCACATTTGCAACACTCACATTTGGTGAATTCTAGAAAACTAAACACTCTCCAGAAACTGACTATTCCCAAATCATTACCCAATACACAAAGAATTTGGGACCACTGAAACTGTCACCTCCTTGCACATCACAGGAATGTTATTTGTTAGTAAGGACTTTATTTATTAATCATATATGGTTTTGAGATCCTAACTTGGTTGAGACTACCTAAATACCATTTTAAAATATTATTCTTATATTGCTTTGTCAGATACAGTACTGAAAATAACAGAATACTAAACCAAAAGAGAATCCAGGCCTGCATCTACTGCTGAAGAAAGTTATCAGGAACAACTACCTAAGTGATGTATGAGCAGATATCTGTATATCTGTATATCATGAGTTTGAGGTGTAAATGGAATACCCAATAGAATAGATAGATATTGCTCCATCAGCAGTTTCTGAGAATTTATCAATTTATAGTTCCAAGGCCAGCAGAGCTGAGCAAGATCGGATGGACTTAGAAAAAAAAAACAGAACCGCCCCCCTCCCCCCCCCATAAAAAAAGGCAGATGGTATGGTTTTTCTGTAACAAAGCAGCAGAAAAAAAAAGACCTTATGAGGAAACAATTTCTTTTATAGCCTGTATTTTACAACAGCTTTCAGTGTGCCCCCACGTCCACTAAAATATACTGTACTGAAAGAGGTTCCATCCCCTTCCTTGCAAATCTCAAATGCCTTCACCATCAGAACTGCTCCCCTTAGATTTGGATCCTTCCCAAGTTCATTTAACCTGATTAATGTTTAATGGCTGTCACTGGTTTCTTCACCCAGTCAGTCAAAAGCTTCTACAGTTCAAAACACCAGTCACCCTCTTCCCACTCGGCATAACACAGGGCTCGGGATCTACCGAAATTATTCATCTGCATCAGAAAGAACTTGAAGGAGCAGTAAAAGAGATTGATCCCTGACAGCTGCACTAAACTTGAAAGCCCCTTCCTGGCTCTGAAGAAGGAAAATTCTGACCTGAAAAGGGGTCTTGAGTGAGCAGCCTCAAAGGGAATAAAATATCAGCCTGTAAAACCAGCAGTCACTAGAAAACTCAGGTGATCTTTTAATGTAGGTACACCTCTAGCCTCAGGCACAGCCGACATAATTACCTGCCAGCCAGGATTTCAGCTCAGGGCTGTGCTTCGCCTCCTTTGCCCCAGACACTGAGGGAGCCTCCGGGAAGGGGCTGCCAGTCCTTGTGTAGTCGCCAGGCCCCGTAGCACAATGTACAATGTGCAGTTCAGCCTCACACCCCGTACATACTGCCGTGCCATTAGCATGATCCTTTCTTATCCATTCGGCTCCAGTTAGGGCTGCACCTGCGCTGGGTAACATCGCCAATAAATCCCGTGGCGAGAGGAGAGCGCTGCCACTGACCAGCACCACCGCCCATTGCAAAGGCTACGGATTTCTAACCAGACCTCAAATTTATCCTGAAAGCGGGCAGGAGAGCGGGGAGAGAAAAAGAGGGAACCCTTCATTTACCTAACTGCAACTATTTCTTGCTTCCAGAAATCCTTGGGAGCAAGAAAAGGACATTCACGGACACACCATGAGCGCTGTGGAAGCATTTCCTGCTGCCAAGATATGTGCTGGCGAAGGAGGGAGGTTACCAGGGCACAGCCACCTATTGTCATGCAAATGGGCCGAGTTGTTGAAGGGACTTCCCAGCAACAGCCGCATTTTTTCACGAGTTTGATCCCGGCATTGTAAAAGAGAACAAAACAACTGCGTGAACGTGAAGCAGCATTAGCTTAAGCCAGAATCACCAGCTATCCCAGACCCGGCGAGCACAGAACCTGCCTTTGGTGAATTCCAGAGGCTCTACTGCTCTTTATTTAAACGGGAACGGGGAAAGAAACCGGCCCCGAGAAACACGTGAAGTGCTTTTTAACTACACTGTGTTTCATGGTCGGGAAGCGACACTGAAAACAGTGGGAGAAAGTGACACGCACAGCACCGCTCTGAAAAAACCACAGTGCACTTATTCACTTTTTGCTACTGAGTATTAACTTGCAAGCAATGATTTTTTGAGCTGAAAGTTAAAATGCACAGTGGCAGAAAACACAACTGGAAACAAATTGTTTTTAAGAAAAAACAAAGCAGTACATACTTACAGCTCTACCTTTGTAAATCCACACAATTTCTTGCCTTTTCTGATTGCCACTGCTGCAGCTTGGTTTACTTTTCCTGTCCCTTTTCAGGTAAAGAAATTCGTGGTTTCCAGAAGTGGCAATGACTTAACAGCAGAACAACTGGTGTTCAAGTCCCCTTACTTGAAATGAATTACTAAGGTTTTTTTTCCCACAGAGGTACCTGTAAACAGGAACTGTCAATCAGAAAAATTCGAGGGTAAAAGATGGTTTATTTACTGTCAATCAGAAAAATTTAAGGGGTTAAAGATGCTTTATTTGCTTCCAGAACAGAACCAGTCACACACCACCAAAGCCTTCAGAATAAAGAGATACCTAGCACTAAGAGAGTCCTCTGGCCATGACTGAATCAAAGCTTTCCTTTAAATCCCTGTCAAGGTTAATCCTTTTCATACTTAACAGTCACCTTTCAAACGCTTTCCTAGAAACAGAGGTAGAAAGTGCACATGGCATGTATTGATATTCCACCAAAGACCTTTCTGGACTTACCATTCCAGGCTGGAGTGAAGAAAACATGAAGGTGTGCTCATACATTTGAGCACTGCCCTAGCTGACCCAAATCAGGGTAGGCTAAACTCAGGGTACCTAAAGGAATGGAAGAAAATTGGCTTGACTGATTTGCAAAAAAAAAAAAAAGGGGGTTGCTCCTCTCTGGAGAAGGAAGGGCCAAGAGAGATGGAAGTGACAGAGGCTGGGAGCTCCTTTGTGATGTGTGCTCCAGCAAAAAGCAGGAAAAAAGCTCACACTGAAATAGGAAAAAAAAATAATCACAGTTCAGATTTGTACCTGCTGGGAGAGCAAAAACTGCTGCTGGAGGAAAAGGCAATGCTGGAAATTTGTACATTGCTGTGGGGAATAAGGAAAACCAGTATATTCTGAAGGTTAAATCAAGGCAAGGGAAGGCATAAAGACACGTGACAGTGACAGGAGAAAGCAAGAGGGCAGTGGGACCCAAAGCCTGAGAACACCCATAGTGCTAAGGGAGAGGGAAGCCAGACAGCAGGTGCTAGCCCTTACAAAAAAGTCAATTTTGAGCCAACTATAAGCATGTCTGGGTTTATCCCCATTCTCACATCTCTCCAGAAAAGTTACTGTACCTTTACAGAGAGTGGAAGAAAGACTCCACTAAGTCTCCTGGGCAGCTGGATCACCAGTCCTGAGCTGCCCGGGGCAGTCCTGGTGCTCAGACCACAGCAGAGAAGTGAGCACACTGCCTGAGAGAGTTTCACAGCCCTGTACCACAAATGATGAACTCACCTGACGCTTCCAAGCACATCCCTCTGACACATTGCTCAGTTTCACAGGTTCCAGGGGGGATTTACCCCTGCCAGTGCTTGCCCCCACTGTTCCCACAGAGCACACAATCCTGTGGTTGCCCTGGGGCAAGTGAGCCCAACTCCTGCTGAGCCTGTTCTGGCAATCCAAAGGTAAGGGATAGACAACCCCTGGGTTGCAACAACAGCACCAGCAGGACAAGGCAGGGGATTCTGCCCCTCTGCTCTGCTCCAGTGAGACCCCACCTGGAGCACTGCATCCAGCCCTGGGGTCCCCAAGGTAAAATCAATGTGGAACTATTGGAGCAGATCCAGAGGAGGGTCAGGAAGTTGGTAAAGAGGACTGGAGCAGCTTTCCTATGAAGACAGGATGGGAGAGTTGGGGTTTCCCAGTCTGGAGAAGAGGCTGGGTGCAAACCTCACAGCAGCCTTCCAGTATCTGAAGGGTGCTTCCAGGGAAGGAGGAGGAGAGGGACACTCTGTCAGGAGCTGTAGTGCTAGGACAAGGAGTAATGGGTCCAAACACAGAGGTGGAGTTTAGGTTAGGTATTAGGAACAAATTCTTTGTTGTGAGAATGGTGAGGCACTGGAACAGGCTCCCCAGGGAGGTATTGGCTTCCCATCCCTGGAAGTGTTCAAAACCAGATTGGATGGGGCTCTGCCCAAGGCAGGGAGTTAGAACTGGGTAATCTTTAATGTCCCTTTCAACACATGCCATTCTGATTTTATGATTAATCCTACTGAGGACAATTTACCCTGTATGATTTATAGGAAGTACAGAATCTTTAGCAACATAAAGATAACGGTACAATTGCAATACCATTACTTCTCAACAAGAGATACGTCTCTTCTTCCATCCCCAGGGAAGCACCCCCAGCCCCACCGAGCTCCAGCGCGCTCCCACAGCCGCAGGAGCAGCTCGGGAATGGCTCCCGCTGCCCGGCCGGGA
>VZRH01005339.1:1539264-1588680 GCA_013397555.1 Urocynchramus pylzowi | reverse complement strand
CCGCGGGCACGGGGCGCGCCCAGCCAGCGGCGCTCCCGAGCGCTGCGCCTCCGCTCCTCATCACAGCTCCGCACCGAGCTTCGCCAGAGAATCCCGTTCTGCTGTGAAATCCAGGTCCCGCTAGTTATGATCTAGGAAGTGGCTACCACACTGTATAAAAGTGACATGGCCTGGATCAATTTACTCAGCTTCTCAAGGTGATGAAAGTCAAGTAATGCACCCACACTTAGAAGCAAGTCACAACTCTGAGTAACTCCACTTAAAAAAGGAGAAAATTTTTTCCTGTATGTTTTTATATGTTTTCTATGTTCCTTCAGCAGAAAAATGACTTCAGGTTAAAGCTATTAGAAATCTGGAGGCACAACATTGGCAACAATGACTATGCAATAGCTCCTGCTCCTTGGGTTTAGGGATAACCATTTCAGTAAAGACACAACATCTGAGAACAGCTAAAACTGCTGCCCACATTTACCCAAATCTTCAAGATTACTCTTAAAATTACTTACAAATGGCAGCAAGTTACTGCCAGGAGCTGGCTGAGCTCTGCTTAAGCTCTCTGCATAAGCAACAACTCCACATGACCTGGGATGAATTAATTAACCTCTCCAATTTTGCTTTAACCCCTCACCTTCTGCAATTTCTAAATCTTCCTGCTGTCACTGCTTCTCCCCCAGCTCTTCTGCAGGACACCAGAGGCACAGCCCCACAGGAATAAAATAAATTTGCAGTGAATGAATAGGGCACTTCACTAACCTGAGGCTCTCAGCTAATAAAAAACTAAACCAGTTTAAGCACAAGACACCAACATCCAGCTGGTGTAGCACTGCAACAGACACAACCCAGATTTGACACTGCAGGACAGCAATATGGAAACCACAGCCACATGCCTGCTCCACCTGGAAAACATCCTGTTCCCATGCAGCTTCCTAAAACAAGCAGAAGTTTCCAACACATCAATCATTTAGAGACAACACAAACTCTAATGAAAATTTATTCTTTCAGTTAGTCACAGCCAGCTCTTAAGCGACCAGGGCAGAAGCTGTCGATGATTCGCTAAAAAGAGGAGAGAAAAGAGAGAAATATTAATTGCAGAGGCAGTTTTTCAATTTAGTTATCAAAAACAAAGCTTCAGTTAAAAGTTTTAACTATCAGTTAACTACTACCAGCAGCTAAATCATTATTTCAAAATTTTTATGGCCTAAGACTTCACTCTTCCTTGTACAATAAAAATCCTAGGGTGACAGCACAAACCCATATATTTAAAAACCAGGCTAGCTGCACTTGAGTTTCCTTAGAGAAACAAGGCTAATCCTAACATCTGTGGGAATTCTATGGTGGTTACCTCTCCTAGAGAAAACCTACAAGCTATTTTCCTTTTTGTCACAGTTACTAAGCACACAAAGCTTTGAAAGTGACATGAACTATGAAAGTACCTGAGAACCAAGACCCACAGTTTAAAGTGTTACAAAAATCACCTGGCAGTGACTTCACTTGTTGGGACCATGATTTCTATCCAAGAGTTACCACAGTCATTTAACCCAGGCATAAGCTTCATGGATTTTCCTGTTGATTATTTATGAAAACACTTGTTCTCTGCTGCCTGGTGTGTGATACACACCTACCACAATGCACTCCTCACCCTCTGAATAACAGCCCCAGCATTTACAAGACCTTGCAGCCTTCAGTGCCAAGAGGAATGCAGGAGACTTACTACTTCCAGTTGGGTGGCAGCACTCTCTTGGTTTTGTAGTAGCGAGCCAACCTATGGATCCTGCTCTCAATCAGAATCAGGCGGAACTTGGCATCTTTGTCCTGGAAAACAAAGTTACATTTCAGCCCCAACATTACAACTACTTGCACTTCTCAGTACAGAATTCAGATTAGTTTCAGTAAAGCAAATAATCCACAGCTACTGCTAAAAACTTCACATCTCCATTACCAAAGCTTTCAGTAAAGTCAGAGCAGGACCAGAAGTACATGGTTTAAACACTGCTTTTAAAGTCCTTTTCCAAGACCATTCTCCTTGATCAAAATGCCTCCCCAGCCTCAGGAGTTTACTCAAAGGGGGGCTAACATCACACAAAGAGTTTTTGCTTTGTCAAGCTGTGCATGAACTACTGTGCAATTGAAAACCACAGACACTGAGTTATCTCACTGAAGGAGCACTCACCTTTCTGTTTCTCTCAAGATGCTTGCGAACAGCAACTGCTTTCTTGATCAGGTGATAAAGATCCTCTGGGAGGTCTGGGGCCAGTCCCTTCGATTTCAGGATTCTCAGGATCTTGTTGCCAGTAACAAAGCGAACCTGGGCAACACCGTGGGAATCCCTCAGGATCACACCTGAAACAAACATGTACATCTTACACTGAAAAGAAGAAACACACCAACAAATCTTGTGAAACTGACCTTACAGTTACAAGCTATCCAAAAGATGATCTTCTCCAAGGTAAAAACCTTCCTAGTGGCAAACAATGAGTGAGCAAAATCCAACTTACAGAAGCTGAAACACTTTGTCTGGGAACACTTAAAAGACAACTGACTCTCCCATCATACTTAGGCAGGTAACACATGAGGTGCTCATCTTTCCAATACTACTGGAAAATTTTCAACAGGACTCATTAAAGCAATGTATTCAATCATTCTATGGATCCCTCTTGAAGGAATTAATGCTGCTTTCAGGATTACAATAATAAAATAAATTCATTTACACAGCACCTACTTGCACTGCATACATACAGCTCATGGCCTGTGCCATGCAAACACTTCAGCTCTGGAAGGGTTCAAAGCCCAGAACCAGTCCATGGTGCAGCTCCAGTGCCTGGCTCAGTAAACCCCACAGGGCTCCTGGCATTGGAAGATTTCCTCCAGGAAACTGGGGACACCAAACTTCCCTATAACACCTATTACTGGTCATTCCTAAGGACAGGCTATAAGGTGAAACAGTCTTCCACTTGAAAAAAAAAAAAAAAACCAAAACAACAAATGAAACAAAAAACCCACTGCCTCACTAAATATGCTCCCTGCAAGAACAACACAATGTCCCAGTGCTGGACTTGCTGATCCTTGTGGCAGGATATTATCCTAGGATTCTCAGTGATATCCACAGTGAACACAGGTACACCAGAAGTGCTGTGTTCTCTTAGCAACTTATTTACTATAGGTTGAAGGAACAACTACAATATCATAGTCAGAAAAATGTGGGTTTGTCCCCACTCAGGAGTGGTTTATAATCCTTACCAATCTGGGAGGGAGTCAGGCCTTTTTTAGCCAACTTGTAGATTTGTTCCTTCACATCATCAGAAGTAAGTTTCAGCCACTAAAGAAAATCAGAAAAAAAAAAAAAGCCAAACTGATTAACAACTGCTTAATACAGAGGCACAGGCAAGCCACATGAAAACTTTTACTACATGGTAGAAAGAGATGCTTTGTAATGCTTGAAAAAACAATCAACAATTGGAACTGCACTTTTAATAATAAAGAAATTTTTAAGCATATAATAAATCCATAGTGCTAGTGAAATGTTATTGGGGAAGGCAGAAGATGAGTCTCCATTTAAAAACTCCATAAAGCCTCCAATCAGCTGCTTTATCCTCATTTCACTTTAAATGCCACACCAGAAGCACAACTACAATGTTACAGACAAAAAAAATCATTGTCCTTGTGAAGGAATTCTTCACCTAGGTCCTTTGACAAATACAAAACTGAGACCCATTTAGCCACCTCTCAGTAAAGTAACTACAGAAAGAAGTGAAAAATCAGACTTAAAGTACACTAATTAATTAAAAAATTAAACGAACCTACCAAGATAGGACTGTGCCTTTTCTATTAATTTTATGTTAAACAGTACAGATAAAGCCACTGCTTCCATGATTATTAATGGGAAAACAACACCAAAAGTTACATTATCCTGATTTGCCATGAGCTAAAATCAGAAGCTCCTGATTTTTTTTTTTTTACTTTTTAGTACAGCCACAGTATGAAACAAAAAAAAACACAGCAAAAACAAACATGGAAGTTTAAAAGATCACCATTTAAGACAAAATATAAATACAACTAAGCAAAAAAATCCCCACAGGATTTTTAAAAAAACAATATAGCATTTGTTAATCTTAATTGTTACTGAACTGTTTAACTATCAGGAGTGCTTCAAGCAGCTTCATATTACCTTACTTTTAATTGTATCTATTTAATTACAGATTTTGTATTTATGTTCTCATTTCACTGCTCTTTACTCCGTGCTTTTCCATATACACCACAAATTGTTGTTTTTGCTAACAAACAGATCCTCCAAGAAATGATCTTGCAAAGGAGGACAGAGAAAGCCTTTTTAAGTGGAAGTACCCTTGAAAGAACTAAGAGCACACCAGAACTACTTCTTCGTCCCCTGACCAACAAATTGGTAGTAAGTATTTTTGAAGACAATCGGTTTATTCCACAATTGCAAACTAGAGTGTGAAAAGAATGATTTAAACTCCACGAATTATCAGCCTACAGACTCGAAGTATTTGAAGAAATACTTAAATAGAAGACGAGAAAAGACCTCTTTGCCAAACGAACCATCTGGCTAGGAAAATACACTTGCTTCCTCAGTATACTAAGGATCAGCTCAGAGCCACAGAGTTTTTGGGGTTGAGGGACTTCTGGAGATCATCCAACCCGAGCCCTCCCTAGGGCAGGGTCACCTAGAGCAGATTACAGAGGAGCGCATCCAGGTGGGTTTTGAATGCTTCCACAGAGGGAGACGCCACGATCCCTGCAGGAAGCCTGCCCCATCACATGCCAAGGAAGCATTTACACAGGCCACAATTTGAAAGCGATGATGCAAAACACCACAGATCTCGTTCGCCTTCCCTCCGCGGGCACTGCGAGCTGCGCTGGGGGTCCGGAGGGCGCGGGGAAGCTTCTGGNCCCGGCCCGGCCGTGCGGCTCACCCCGGAGCGTGCATGCGGCCCATGATGGCGGCGGCGCAGAGCGAGCAGAAGGAGCGGGCCCGCCCGCGCGCTTCCGCAGGAAGAGCCGGCCCCGCCCCCCGCCCGCGGCAGCCAATCAACAGCGCCGGACCGCGCTCCCTCAGCCGTCCCGCCCGNTGCTTCCTCAGTATACTAAGGATCAGCTCAGAGCCACAGAGTTTTTGGGGTTGAGGGACTTCTGGAGATCATCCAACCCGAGCCCTCCCTAGGGCAGGGTCACCTAGAGCAGATTACAGAGGAGCGCATCCAGGTGGGTTTTGAATGCTTCCACAGAGGGAGACGCCACGATCCCTGCAGGAAGCCTGCCCCATCACATGCCAAGGAAGCATTTACACAGGCCACAATTTGAAAGCGATGATGCAAAACACCACAGATCTCGTTCGCCTTCCCTCCGCGGGCACTGCGAGCTGCGCTGGGGGTCCGGAGGGCGCGGGGAAGCTTCTGGGGAAGCTTCTGGGGAAGGTACTCACCGTGGGCACGCTGCGTCTGTAGGGCAAGGCCGACTGGGACAGGCCCTTTCTGGGGAAGAAGCACATCAGACACTCAGCGCCCGAGCTGAGGGACTCGGCCCCTCGGCCGCGGCCCGCGCCTTCCCCACCCCGCCGCCATGTCTGCAGGGCCGCCCGCCTCCCTCGCCATCCCCACACGCTCCGGAGCGCTCCCGCAGCANGGCGCAGAGCGAGCAGAAGGAGCGGGCCCGCCCGCGCGCTTCCGCAGAAAGAGCCGGCCCCGCCCCCCGCCCGCGGCAGCCAATCAACAGCGCCGGACCGCGCTCCCTCAGCCGTCGCGCCCGGAGCCCCCCCCCGCCCCTTTCCGTGACAGAGCCGGGCACGCGTTGGGTTTTATTCCAGAATAGTGTTTAATGTACGTTTAACAGGAGAGTTACGGAGTCACAGCGAACGCGCCCGACGCGGGGCCATATTGTACATCTTTATTATGGTTTAATTAAAGTATTTGGTTCTCAGAGATACACAGACGGAGGGAGGCGCCCTGCTCTCGCTGCCCTCCGGCCCCCCCGAGCGGTGCCCCCTCAGGGAGCGCCCGGCAAGGGGGGACGCGGCGGGCCCCGGGCAGCCCCGGCCTTAAGGCGGGTCACGGGGGTTCTACACAACCCTACAGTTGTAAAAATAGAGAAAAGAGCGTTTACCAAAGATCGCACATGCGTCCAGAGACAGGCAGCTGTCGTACAAAGGCAGTAATAAAAAGTTCAGTGCAAAGTTGGAGGTTAGTAGAGGAAGAGATCCTAGCGCAAGCTGCTGCTCTCGGATACCAACACAAGGTCTGGAGGGACAATTACACTTCTGGCTGCAGGTCAAACGGTGCATAAAAGATTTTTTTTTTTCTTTTCATTAAACAAGATATAAAAAGCTGTTAAAACTACATTTTCAAGCTACTTAGCATACTGGTAAATTCCATCCCAACCAAATATTTCCCTCTTTCACATCCATCTTCGTTTTTCTATGTAGCACGGTAAAATTCTTATTGCAACAATCAGGTTTTTTGTAATTGAGAATAGTGCAAAGAGGTGCAAACTTGGTGCTGGTCCTCTACACGTGAGGAGAGGCCAAGGCCAGATCCCATAGACAACATAAAATCCATGACCATAAAAAGCTCCAGCCAGTGACGATTTTGAAAAGGAAGGGAAAGGCACAAAATGAGTTAAGCTATGAAGAAGATTAAATCAGAAGTCAGGACATGTGCTAACAATAATACAGTACTATACTTTTTTTTTTTTTTCAGTCCAGACAACTGTTAAAACTGCAAATAATTTTTAAATGGTTTTAGTTTAATTGTATTTTGTGCTGTAAGACACTGTGCTTTAATAGCAAACTGCAAAAAAGGCAGTCCATATTGCTTTCATTTTATTTCACAATGGAACGTTTCACAAAAACAGTAGTCTACTTTCCTGTGTTTAAGTGACTTGTGATTCTAATGATGGAATGGAGTAAGTCTCAAAAGCATCAAGTGAGCAGGAAATATATCTAGTTAGTTATACAGTTTATTATTTACAGGCTATATACTAAATGAAAAATATGCAGAGGATGCCTACTACAACTGGGATTTGTTAGCGCCCATTAGTATTGGCCCAGTTTCTAACATTCAAGGTATCATTAGCTTTTTAATTGCAATAATTCCTATGAAATTGGACCGTGGATCATTTAGGCACCAGGAGATTCAAGTTTACTTCTCTCTTCTGTATTGAAGGGAGATTGGTCAGTAGCAGGGGAAGGAAAATTGGATTATAAAATAGATTTTTAGTGTTGGGTAGATAGAAGGCTTTCCCTGTATTGTGTCCTTATTCATAGTTGCATATTTCACTCTTAAAGTCTGCTTCACGATTTTGTACTAAAGAAGTGTGCAACTTTAGAGCTTGGTTTACACAGAACATGAACATCCTAAATCCCAAATAAGGTGAACAAAAAGGTGACACCTGTAGTGCAGAAAGGCCTAATTAAGTAACCAGTAGTATTAACGGGAGATAGTGACATTTGCACTCCTCTGTCACAATATATTCAAATCTAATGTTCCTTGGAATTAAGTATTTTAGTGGAAGTAGTTCTTACTGGGAGTGAGAAACAGTATTGCTGTGAACTGTTAAAGGAAAAAAAAACCCCAGCCAAGTTCCTCTCTCAAAGCTGTTAATGTGAACTAATTTCTGGCCTGCAATTCAGCTAGTAGTGGTGCTTTGCAACTAGAGGCCACCCTTTCCCTGGAAGCACAGATGCAAATGCCACTTTGGATTAGTGTTTCAATCTGTTCCACACTTAAACACTGCAGTATTGAGAAGTTCTAGAAATTGCAACAAAAACCCCCACTGAGAAGCTGGGTACATTTCCTACAGTACCACATTCAGCCAGTCTTCATTCAATTTTTGGAGACCATGGGTAGAAGGTGGAGTAGAAAAAAAACTTATTTAAGTTGAACAAATTGTGAAAATCAGTGTAAGTGATGCTATTTGTAAATAACACATCCTGGGAAAAGGCTTCCAGTAGGACCTGCAAGGTATCAAATATGAAAATGTTCACCCTTTATAAGGAGCTGAAAGTTAATATGTATACATATTTAAATACCAGAAATGAGGTAAAAGAGAAGCATTTGAATTATAAGGCACCATTATTTACAACTTCCACTATTGGCACTCACTCCAATAAGTCTCAGAGAAGCATGAATCTGAAATTAAATGTTTTTAAGGAATTTTTCCAGCCCTTCAACCTTCATTTCTACAGGTGTGTGTGCAGACACCAAAATTTTACCTGTCGCTGTTTCTGTGATGTCTCGTTAGTAGTGGGAATGTAATCCTAAAATATGCAATTTCTTTGATGCTCTCCAGCATCGTGTCATGGATGACACAACAGCGGCACCAAATTAAAAGCAAAATGCACTGCATCCACAGGCCTAATGACTGAGTTATGGTTCAACCAACAGCATGGTCAAACTGCTCATCTCACTTTCACCGACGGCTTAAAAACCCCTTCCTTCCCCACAACTCTTCAATGTTTACCAACGATGCTCTGATAACATCTCATGGGTATAAACCAGTTGTTTGGTTTTGCCATCCTCCAAATTAGGCTACCTGAACATTGGTCCAACGTATCTGTTGAAATGGAGAGTCTCTTGTTTTAAGATGTACAGGTTATCTTCAAGTAGGAAGATGCACACAGCACAAGTGAATGCAACTGCTCTGGTCTTGCTGAGTTCACAGGTAGGGTACAGCAGTCAGTGGATACCAGTTAACAGTCTCCCTGCTCAAGTTGAAGTCCTTTAGTGGCAGTGTAATTCCACCCAGGAAGAAGTTCTCACGTAAGGATTCTGCGCTGAGCACACTTAACTGAAGCTCCCTCTGTTTCAGAGTCTCCATGCTGTATCCGCTGTACACGAGCTAGGAGGTGAGAAGTCAAGAATCTCCGGGTCAGCCAAAAGAAATTACCCAGACTGCCCTTTCTTCTGCCTGCCCAGCCACTGACAGATGTCTGACTAGACACTGTGACCATTCAGCACACCCCTTCCTCACACAACGGGCTGAAGGACATGCCTGCTTTATTTTGTGCTCCCAAAGTTAAGTGTTTAAAATGAGTGAAGTACTATTTACACACAAAGAATTCTGAATTCATTTTTCTCCAAATCATGAGTCAGTGAATCCAGGGCAGGGGGACTTTTAGTTTAAGTTTCCTTACCTTTTCCACATCACTCCTGAGTCAGTCTGAGAAACTTCTGCTTCCTTGTAATAACACACTGACCTACTAAGATGCTTTATAAGATCTTTATCAGATCTTATGCTATAAAATGCTTTATATTTAAACAGGGCACAACGTTTTTGAAACAGTTCCTTTTTCATTTATACATATTCACATACTTTTTTAGACTATTTTTAGTCTAAAGCAGTAATATTTTAATTACTGCTTAGAATAAGAGATTATAGTAAGCTATAGGAAGTTATCACATAAATTTTAACTTGCCATTTCATTGAAAGTTGGGTTTCTTGTCTTCCGGGAGATTTTGGTTTTGCGTTTGGATGTTTTGTGCGTGTCTGGAAGTAAATAGGTTTTCACATAGGGATTTGGATCTGCACCATCTTCTGTAACCTACAGCCAAAGAAACAAGACAAGTTAGAAAACTAATTAGTGCATAACTGCATACTTATTTTCAAGTGTGTAGACTTTGCAATCAAGGTAATCAAAACCAGCAGTTAATTAAGCTGGCAGTTGGAAAATTAAGAGGAAAAGAGAGTTTCACCATTCCTGCATCAATTTAAGTCAAGATGATAATTGAGAAAATGGAAAGCTTCTGGCAGTGAGGGCAGTATCTCCACTTACCAGGTCTTTGATGTGCATCACCATGACAAATAGAGTGCTATTTCTATAGGATATGGACAGCTTCACTTCTCCTCCCACTTTGCCTGAGGTAGGACTTGATGGACTTGTATCTGAAATAACAATTATTTCTTCTGTAATACTGGTACATTTTTACCACTACTACACTGACTTATCACATATGGGAAAAAATACAAGCCTTAGATCAATTTCAGTTCCTGATTTTATTTCTAGCTCTCTAACAGGGGAAAGGCTACAGGCTTTAAAGGTTTTTGCATTCTCTTGCAAGAATCTTGGAGGAGGTTCCTCGCTTGGAGGTTTGGGGTGAAAACCTGAATAATTCAGTCAAGCCATAAACAAGCCTAAGTGATAACAGACATTATTGCAATTTTTGGTATTTATGTCCTTGAAATTGTATGTAGGCACACTTGGAAAGACAGAGTTTTCAATGAGAGAAAACTCCAGGTAAGTAAAAAACATTTCAAAGATTCACACTGTAAATGTGTCGTACTATATCACAATTTATAAACATCCCTTACCTGCAGGTCTGGCTATTCCATCTATTCCTTCCACTTTTTCATCACGAAGTAATGGATGGAAAAAAGTATAAACAAGGTCACACTAAATTTGGAAGAAATGTTACATGTTAGTTTAAGTGTTAAGAAGCATCAAAACTTGAAAACTTGCATTCGATTTAAATTATGTGTACTCACTTCTGCCACCTCTGGAGAACTGTTCATCAAGCTCTGTATGTAGCTGTTGAGCTCCACTTTTCTTTTGGCTGCTACATCTTTGATATGTGTTCTTCCCAGAACCATCTTATTAGGAAAGCTGCATAAGAAGAACATAGAGTTTTCAGTTAATTTATCAGAAGTAAGTAAAATAGGATTCCATTGTCATTTCCATCCTGAAGTGCTGACATCTGGGGTTTTTTTTGCCAATTCAGAGTGGAAACACAACATGCCAATAAGTTATGACACTCCAGAAAGGCAAGGAAATATTTACAGGTAATTATTACGTGTGATATGACTCACAGACCACAACACTGAGATGCTCCTCTGGATCTCTTAAAACTGAGAGACAACTGATTTCTCCCTTAATTGCCAACTTTGAGGTCTAGTTTGTCCCTCAGCAGTTTTGTCTCCATTTCAAGCTATTTCGTCCTCCACCCAGCTGGGAGCAGTTTTGTTGCTTTTTTCATAGTGATGAGCAAGTTAGGAACATACCCTGGTAACTTCCAAAGAGGAAAGAGAATGCCAAGTTTGTTGTGGAGCTCCTGGAACTCATCAAATGTTCGGAAGACAAATGTTGGCTCAACTTGCCCTTCTCTCAAAACTCTCACTACATAGATCTGCCCAAAACACAAAAAATAAGAGTAGTTGATATAAAAACATTATAAAATGACTTAATATAATTTTCAATATAATTTTCTTCACAATCAACTCTTTCTCCTATAGTAATCATTCTCCTGAACACATATCCCATTATTATATCCCTTATTCCAACACTGGCATTTCATAGTAGAGTTAGAATTATAAGTAGCCCTTAATGCAAAGTAACATCACATGGTCTTCCCATAAGGTAGATCCAAAGCTGACAGATGAAGGATGATGATAAAGGTAGGTCAGGCTGAGCTGTGCACACTCTCCCTTTGAAGCCTCATTGGAAGTCCATACCAGGTATACAAAATGTTAACACTGGTGCAGGATTACATTGAGACATGTATCTGTGGGGCCAGAACTACCACAGAACCTTTCAGGTGTATTTTTTTCAATTTAATGCCCTCCTGATTCTAAAGGATTCCACTTCTAAAGTGATAACTTGGTGGAAGGACTCAAGTGCACTGCATTATACAAAAATAATTTTTCAAAGTATTGTGAGTACAGTCGCAGGATACATTCCCATTATTCAAGGGAAATGAAATTTGAGACTGCACAGAAAATTCAGTTCAGTGTCCTCATTTTATGGGTAGAGGAGTTAAACTTTTAACAAATAATTTAACTTAAAAAATCTAGACAGAATCCAGACCATCCTAACAGTTTCCTGGAAGAGGTGAGGCTGTTTTGGCTTAGACCAGGATACTCAAATACATTTATTATACAGTAATTCAGTACAAAGCTCTTCACTTCAGCATTAGTCAGACTTGTTCTACTTTCCCTTGCTGGTGTCTTACCAGAGTAAGACCAGATTTACAGCAAACACACTTGGAAAGAGACGTACATTTGCATCTATCAATATAGCTCACGTTATAAAAAAAGCTCAGGACAATCTAACTTGAGCTTATTACTCCAGCCCAGCAAATTGCAGTAGAGAAATAAAACAACTAAAAAATTTTGAAGAAGGTTGCACATCTGCATAGGAATACAAACATTAAGTCTCAAAGTGTAACCCAGGTCTATTAAAATCCTGAGGGCAAATTGCAATGGTTGGTGTCTCTAGTAAGCCTAAGAGTCTAAGTGTATTAGTACAGGAAACAATGTTTTTACTTAGGAGGAACAAATCAAACTTTAATGGAAGGTCAGACCAAAACCAGAGTGTCTGATTTTACAACTCCTACTCAGGAAGGTGCCATTTTACAGAAGGCAGCTACATGAAAGCCCATCAACATGACTCAAATTTCTGTATTTTAAAATAATCTCCACCAACACTACTTCTGCCCTTCTACTTCCTTCTAGATGCTTTTCAAGAGGTGTTTTCATTTTGAAGGATATTATGGGATGCTAGAAATGCCAGTCTGTACTCTAGCAGTGCTGTTGCTGGTGTACCCTGGCCAGCAGCTCAGCACCCACACAGCTGCTTGCTCACTCCCACCCCCTCACCAGTGGGACAGTGGGGAGAACAAGAGCAAGAGTGACAAGATCCGTGGGCTGAGATAAAGACACTTCTGGGGAGGGAAGGTGACGCAGGACAGTCACCACAGCCCACAGGCAGATCCATGCTCAGCCAGTTTCCAAACAGCCACCTTGGAAGACAACCTTCTCCCATCTCCTGCTTTCTTCCTCCACACCTGCTTTTTATTGCTGACAGTGACATTATACACTGAGGAATATCCCCCTGGCTGGTTTTGGTCAGCTGTCCCTGTCCCTTCCATCTGTCTTGTTGGAAGAAAACACACCATTATCCTCCCTGAGTGGAAACAGCTCCCACGTACTTACATAATGTTTATCTGGGTTGTATCTCTTCTGATACGTAAACACAGACACTTGTTTGATTCGGCCCTCTTGTTTGAGAGAATAGGTTTTAGCAGAAAACGACAGGATGGGCTCGTCGTTAGAAGGCAGACCCGAGAAACGCAGCTGAGCCAAGTTGTGAATGAAGAAATTGAACTTTGTGGCAACACTTCCCAGACTGGATTCGATCAGCCTAGAAAAAGAAAACGTCAAAACACACAAAAGTGGTTCTGTCAATGCATCAGACTCAAGTTGAAGAAAAAGAAACCCTATTTCTTACTGACAAAGGAAGGTTTTTAAGAGTGATCATTGGGCTATATAAATAGTATCATATCAACATTTAACAGAAGACTCAGTATCCAAATTTGGAATAGGTTTTTATTGAAGACGTGAAGGCTTTCCAGACATGCATCCAACTCTGGAGCCCTGGCAAGACATGGACCTGTTGGAGCAGTCCAGAGAAGGGCCACAGAAATTATCAGCAGGATGAACACCTCTCCTGTGAGAACAGTCTGAGAGAATGGGGATTGCTCAGTCTGGAGAAGGCTCTGGGGAGATCTTATTGTGGCCTTTCATGGGGAGGCCATTCCTACTTCAAGAGAACTTATACAAAAGATGGGGACAAACTTTTTAGCAGCACCTGAGGAGAGGACAAGGGATAAAGTGTATGAGGATAGATTCAGATTAGATATAAGAAAGACATTTTTTTTACAGTTAAGAGTGGTGGAACACCAGAACAGGCTGCCCAGAGAGGCTGTAGATGTCAGGACATGTCTCTGAGGAAGTTCACCTTGTTGTGGATGTCCTGCTCAGTGCAGGGGGATTGGTCTTAGATGGCCTTTAAAGGTACCTTCCTACCTAAACTTTTCTGACTCTAAGTTGCATGCACACCACTGCATCTTCCTCTGTGTATCTGAAGCACAGTAACACTTTCCTAACACCTAGCAACATCTCGGTTACACTGTATGTACTCCTCGGCTTAGCCTGGGGCATCCTCCCTCCCTCCCCACTGTGCAAAAGCACTTCTCCAAGAGAGAACTTCTTTGCAATGCTTTCCATCATATACTCTGCTATTAAATAATTTAGGATGCATCCAAAGTGTTTAACAGCCAGACAGAATTATTTACTCTCTTTAAACAAATATTTCACACCAGGTCACCCCTAAAATCTGCAAGGTACTTTAGCACAAGCATTACTCTTATACAGAATTGTTCTTATGTAGTTAACTGACCTTTTATGATTGTACAGTGTGACTGTTCAACTTGTACAGACACAATTTGTGACGATCCTTAGTATGTTTTTTCCTAACAGAAATCTCCCATTATGAGGATGATAGTGGGAGATATTTTAGTTTTCCCTTATCCAGTACCTTGTAAAGAAAATGGTGGCTTCTGCATCTGTTGTTTGGGGCTGGAGAGCATCCTGGACATACTTCAAGTCCTGAACCCCACTTAGTTCTGGTAACCCAGAAGAAAGCATCTACAAGAAATTGAAATTTAGTTTTAATGCAATAAACCCCATATGATTTTATATTGAAATGATTAAGATTTAGACCCTCAAATTCATTTGTAGCTGCATTAATTTGCTTAATAATAACAGCAATAGACACCAATTACTTATAATCAGCAGTTATTCCTTATTTCTGCTGAATTAAAAGCAGTTAAAAACTCTTCACAGTGCAATTTGTGGTAGTATATTAGTTTTAAATTTTCAAGAAAGAGGTAGGCAGTAAAAAAGTTTAAAAGATTCCAAATGAAGCTTTCCCAAAAAGTAGATCAGATGGTTCTGGCTTTTAAAAAAAGCCTGCATTATGAATTTCTGCAGCATAAGAAGCACAGTTTTTGATACAACCCAGAATGACAGATCTATCAAGTTTCAATTAAATGTGAAAAATGATTACCAATGAAAGTAGGTTAAGGAAGAGGCTGGCATGTTTCCTTATCAAGTTGTAAGCTTGGCAACAGAGATCCACGAACAGCTGAAAGCGAATTGTGGGTTTTTCCCCGCCATTAATGACATAAGCCATATCTGATGTCAGCACAAAAGGAGCTCGATCCCTGTTCAAAAAGCACAGAATTCACAAGTTCATCATAAGGTCTCTTCACTGTCATGTCTTTCCTGCTGCCCTCTATCCCCACCCTGAGGTCATGATATTAAATATTCCATTAATGCCATTTCATGGGTTTGGTCTGGGTTCCTCTCCCAAGCGCTGCCTCAGGTTATGTAGCACATTCACATGGTACTGGACCTACAGCAGATCTCCCAGAGCAACACTTGGAAAGAAAATCACTTCATTCTCTACATTGCTTAAGTACAGAAAATACCTTTTAAAGCTACCAAACATTTGTGCATGTCCCAAAAACTTTCCAAAGTCGATGTGGAACATGTGCCCGGTGTTCCGGAGCATTATGTTGTCGTTGTGGCGGTCACAGATTCCCAGGACATAAGTGGCTACACAGCATCCTGCACAAGAGTAGATGAAGTTTTCTGAAGCCTGGGAGGGAGAGAAAAGAAGTGAATTGAGATCAAATATCAGGGGAAAAACATAATTCATGTATTCAATAGTCAATCTTGATGAGCGCAAAATCCAACCCAGGCAAAAAAACAGACCCTAAATTTGCTTTTTTTTTCCCCCCAAATAGTGTTCTTCATACAGTTAGCTTTGCCAAAATCTCTTGACATCCCACTTTCCAGCAAAAATAGTTATTTTGTTTTTTACATAAATCAAAGAGAAAAGAGAAGTCGAAGACAAATCACAAAACAATGTTAGCAAAAGCAAAGGTACAAGACTTGCGTTTCCAATGTATTGTAATGGCATTATAGCCCAAAGAAACATTTTAATTTTTGAATCTCATGTGTACAAGAAGAGGCCACTGCTCCTAAACTACAATTAAGAGCAGCCACTATTCCCCTGTCTTAAATTTAAAGTACATTTTTTCTATAGCCAATAAAAACTCTTGATGAGAATCCTGAGAATCCATCTAGCTCCTTTTTATAGGGGGGGATTTTAATTTTCTCTGTTTCAAGAATAGAAAAAAATAAAGTTTCTTAAATACACAAATGAAAAATTTCAATCGAAGACCTGGAATATGAATTTAATTGTTTCACCAGATTGTACTTAGCCCTTTTAAAAGATCTTCAAAAAAACCACCAGTGCTGAAAAGTTACCTTTTCATACTCCTCCTCTGTAGGATTATACTTCCGCAACCATTCAGCCAGAGGCTTGTCCTTAAAAGAACCTGTCACCCCATACTCCACTTGAATTTTCCTAAGTGTATCTGAAGCAGGAACAAGCTCTACCATGCCTTGATAGAGAATAAAATAAAGTGCATTTAGCCATATCCTTAAGTTATGCTGCATTTCTATTATTCATTCCTAACAACTATGAATCTTACAGTTTTAGACCAACCTCCTTGAAAATCTGGTCGTGTGTAAAAATAATTCTATTAGTCCTGCAAGCATTTCCACAGACTATGTTACAAAGTAAACCATGAAACACTTAGCAATCCAACTTAGCTTACTTTACTACAACTAGTTACAGTTGCTAAAATGCACACTTAAGTTATACTTTGAATAATTAGTTTCTACCACATAAACTTTTACTCTAAATTGGGCAAAATACTTTGATGCTGGCAATTCCCACACACTGATAGTGAATTAATCTAGTAACTTTATCTGCTGTCAAGTGTTGAGACAGACCAGACAGTGGGCTTTATATGTGGCCTTACTTTGGAGATATAATTTACTTAAAATATTTGTACAGCTAAATCATAAAAGGAAAACATTTAGTTGATTAACAGAATTTTACTTCTATTTTGGCAATAGCTACTAAAGGTACATCTGTAATTTACAACCATTTGACTTTTCCCCTTCAATCTCTGAAGTACTTTAAGGACACTAATATTAGCAGCAAGGAAAAAAAAAAGCTACATAAGTCATCATTCAGAGTAGGAGGAAAAGCCATCTGTTTCTCTAAAAAAGCAAGTCTTACATAAATAGAAGCTTTCTGCTTAGTTTTGCCAACCTAAATTTCCATCTTTTTCATGTATTTAAGAGTTTTGGTCATGCTGTTCATCCAACTGAAGAAATATTTAAGTTATTGTTTATCCTCTTAAATATCTTTGATTTCTATTGGCTAGCTCTAGAGAATTAGCTAAAACTAGCAAAAAGCATGTTCAAGGTGCAGGGCACAGTCTTTGCACTCAAGAGTTCTGTGACCTACTTTCAAACCCCAGAGACAGCTTCATATTGCCAAGGAACTTTCACCAGAATATGACACAAATTCTGGGGGACTGTGTGTGCGCATGTCAAGGGCTGGTTCAAATTTTTCTTCTTTTTGCATGTTTCAGTACAAGAATTATACTCCCTGACTCAATTGCAGCATATTCCAAATACTTCAGCATTTTGGTTTGCATTGGAATACTTCCACCATAATTAAACTTTCAGAATAAGGATTGCTGTAGCAACATCATTTTCTTGTGTTGCAGTAAGAGCATGAAGAGCAACCTTGATTTTTATCACTGTATTTGTTTGTCCCACTGTTCATTGACAACAGAATGCTCAAGAGAAGAAACACATTTGGATGCCACTCAGCCATCAGGAAATTCAGAACAATCTAACTTATTACACTCTCAAGTACTGAAGTTCCTTGCAGTGGAACTGTTTCTTGGCACTTTCTGCCCAGAGGTTTTTCACTATCAATGTGACAAGAAATTGAAGGGGGGGGGAGCAAAGATTAAAGGCAGCATCTGGTTTAGCACCTCGGTCTTTCCCAGTTGAGAGACACTTGAAGATAACCATCCTTAGATCCAGTCCCTCCTGCAGCCAGATCTTATCCATGATCTTAATCATTTGTAAAGCCAACATATCTTGTCTCAGATCTTCTCCAACCTTAAATGGAAAAATAAAAGTTAACCAGTGACACAGTAAACTTAAAAGAGGAACAGGCTACAATTAAACTTTCACATGAGGTAGATTGTTATGTTTTATGGCCTGTTCACATGTTGCTTTCTAAATACACAGGAGCAAACTCATGGAACAACTAAGCTTATTGGTCTATGCTAAAATTAATTGATACCAACGAAATAGTGACTATCATTCAACTTCTTTTCTCCAAAACACACGTAAGGCTTACCTTAAACATCACATTAATTTCTTCTCCCAGCGGGTCTGCATTTATCAGTGCAACTTTGAGTGGTACTGCATTGGAGCTGAAGAAGGAACAGGCCTGCAAGTAGAATTAGTGTCAATGGTCAGAAAGGACTATTCCTGCTAGCCCAGAAAACAAGACATTCTGACAACAAGCAGGTTTGACACACAATGTGTCTATTCAGACTTTTAACATTTCCATTGTGGTGAATACGTGCTTCCTTTGAATAACGAGCCCTTTGGCTGTTATTTGTTGAATTCTTGTACAAAAGCCAACAGTGCTGCACAGTGATGTTTCAAACATTCTGAAGGGAAGAGTGAATAAAACATGAATAAATATTTTATCAGCAGCTTTTGTTTGAAACCTAGAAGATGTATTAAAAATGTGTATTTGTGTGTTTCACAGTATCTTCTCATTTATCTGCTTTCAAGTCCCTGCTCATGATTTAGTAGTTACAGTAGAGAAGGAAAGTGAGATGAGCTGTCTCACAAACACAGGACTAGTTCAAGCGTTAACAAACCTTTAGGTTTTCAGTCATGCACGATGATATAATCAAGACCGTGGTTGAGCAGATATTGTCAAACCTTGCAGAGTTCTGGAAAAATAATTTACCTGCTTCTCCTACATTATTACTTGCTGGACCTTCACAATAAAATAAAGCTAGTGCCTCCCTCCCCAGCATATCTGGACACAATCAGTATCAGGTAGGTTCACATGTTTCACAGGATTTCTCACTGCTTGAACTTTATATTCTTGATCAATTTCCTCTTTTGATTACTAATCCACACAGGACTTTTTCATGCACTTTCAAGACTGCTTGTCTATGGAGACAGGGTCTGAAGATAGTACTAAGTTATTACAGATGTGTCTATATTTTTTAACACAAGTGCCCTTGTTGGTTTTACACTGTATTTGTACACATTTTATCTTTGCTCACTGAATTTTGCTGCCTTATTCAATCAGCATTTTTGATTGAACCCCATCTCCACAGCATAAAGAGCTTTCAAGCACTTGAAGTGGTTTTTTTCATTTGTAAAAGCTTTACCTAGATGTAATTTTCACAGAAGGGTTTTGAACCCTGAATGTGCAGTACCTTAATATTTAACTCTTTTGCCACAAGACTGGGATTGAGAGGCAAACGGCATTTGTTCTTCAAGAAGAATAACTGCACACGCTCCATGCCATTCTGCAAGGCAACCTGCAGACAAAAAGAAAACTCAGCTGACATTTTCCTCACTGAAGCATCTACACAAAACTTCTGGACAAAGTTACTTTGAAGGCACCATTTTAACTCCTCAATGTCAAAGGAATGCTAGAAGCTACACCTCCTGGTTTAGCTATGGAAAATACCTAAGCCTAGCAACGTAACACTCATCACACACATTTGTGGGGGTTTTTTTGACTGAACCAGATGACAGCATCCCACTCCATCAAACTCTAAGTTCTATCATCAGCACAAAAACAGATATCCCATTCTTTTGCATGATGAGATCATTCTTCAGCAGTAATAGGTCTAAATTCATTTCCAGTTGATCATACACAGAAACCATCCTATACTGTCTCGCCCTATCACCTCACCACCATATGTTTCAGGTGACAAACTTGACAAAAGCATCAACTTCATTAAACTTTGCAGAGCAACAGATTCATAAAACTTCCTATACATTTACATAACATTTTGAATTTAGACTAAAAAAAAAATTAAGTGTATTAGTTTTGAATTAAAAAAATAGACACACCTGCCGAGCAGATCCACTCGTTTGCTTTACTCTCTCAGCTACCATTCCAAAGAGCTGCACTAGCCTGGTCTGCTTCTCCAGCTCTTCCCTCAGCCTTTTTCCACAGACTGAAAGAAAAGCTCCAAGAATTTGCTCATACCTTACACCAAACTTTGTATCATACAGTGTATCCTTAAGAAGCCTGAAATAAAGGATATAAGTTAAATTTTCCTACAGAAAATATAGCAAACAATGCAATATTAAGACATCAAAATATTTTAGTGAATCAGTACTATGTACATCTGAAGTTACTGATATACAGGACAGAAAAGACAAGAAGTTTGTGCTCTGTAGAGGCACTCTCTGTCCTTTCATTAAAAAAAAAAAACAAAACCAAACCAACAACCAGGATTTACATTCTGTATAATCACCATTCATAACAGTCATTGTTATGTTATTGAATGATGATGTTAAGAAGGATTTTTTAATCTGAAATGTTAATCTTGTGGCACACACATTACACGAGCAATGGAACAAAGAACCCCTTACCAGTACAGGTAGTGAGCAATCCGAATGCTTCCCAGTGCCCGAGCCAAAAGAAATTTCACAAGAGCACTGTCAAGGTAGGTTTCATACTTCAATGCCTAAATACAATGGAAATTACATAAATCAGGCCTGCATTTTATTCTTGATGAAGACACATTTTGTGACTAATGCACAGACAGAGTTACCACAAATACTTTGGGCAGTCACAAAGGGATTATTTATTCAAATTGTTTCCCCTCCTGTGCATTACAGTTAGAGGCACACAACTTCTGCTACTAGTCAGAAGCAATTCCTTTGGGTTTTCAAGAGCAAGAAAAATTTAAACTTCTGTGTAGGCAGAAAGTCTTACCTGCACAAACTGAGGGAGGAAATCTGTTAACTCATCATCACTCAATGTCTCTATCCAGTTCACAGCTGTGTTTCGTACTTCCTGATCAGCAAATCTAGAAAGTCACCACAAATCCACATTAAATTTTCTCTGTTCATGTAGGATTATTTTCTTACTCTTTTTTTGAGATCAGCTAGATAGAAAAGCAACTATATAAAGTCTTTAAAATCTCAAAGAAGGACCTACAAGGCCCTTCATCACATAAGGTGGAACTGCATGCGCATGTTTAAGACAAGCACACTCAAAACCTCTCAAAACTCTGGCTGTATAAACTCCTGTCCTGTTGCACATTAAACTTCAGAACCCCATTGCTGCTGTGCTTTCACTACATGACTTGGTTAAGCCTACATAAATAAAGTAAGCACAGGGTTCTTTAAAATCTTAAAATCATTCAACTTTTTCTCCAAGAAATTCAGCAATATTTTCCCACAGAACACCATTCCAGGATCTTCTACCAAAGAAGAGTCATTTAATGCTGAACAAAACACAAGAGAGTTTATTTACAGTTTTCTTACTTTGAGTCAAGTAGTTCCAGTGCAGCTAAGGGTGATAAAGGAGGCCACCTCTGAAGTAACGAATATATTTCTGGAAGACTTGCCCAGTCCCAGTGAGGGGCACTAACCAGTATTTTTGGTAGGCTATTAGGATGGCTATAACAGTAATGTCTCTTCTCCCACAAAAATTCTTTATCTTCTTTCAACAGCCTGCAGACAAGAGCATTTCAGTTTATAATGCACATGACAAACCATCACCTGGATAACCCCAATGCCACTGATTGTTGTATTCATAAAGATAATTTAACACATAGAATGGAATGACATTGAAAGGACTCTGTCCTCCACAACAGTCAAAACAAAAAGCCAAATAAAGCCTCAAACATTAGGGAAACATTTGTTCAAATTTATAATTTAGGCAGGACAATATTAAGATTTAGTATAATCTGAAATAAACCAAAACCATCAACGTTTGTTTGGTGCAGGTGAGTAGGAAAGGCTGCCAGAAAAACTCCCATGGCACATGAACAGCCACTGCTGGAACTCCCTGGAACTGAAAAACTGCCAAGTAGGAAGAGGTGACTATAACAGGCAGGCAAAGGGGCAGCAGGCTTGTAGCAAAAAAATAATAGCACCAGCCAAGGAAAACAGAAGGAAGCTCATTAAGTCAGTAACATGTTTTCACATGTTTAATTTAATCTCTTGTTTAAGTCTCTACAAGTCTTCAAAATATATTAAAAAAAATTACAGAAACGTAAGAATATATAAGCATTCCACACCCTAGCTACAAATTGTCACGTGCAAAAAGAGCCCAGCTGGAAGAGATGGACGTACCCAATGGTGCTATCCTTGGAGAGAATGGCAAGCAGACGTTCTCTCAATGGTTTTTCTAATGTTTCTACAGAATGATGCACAGTAGTCTTTGCAGCTTGAGGAATTTTATATTCAATATCAAAAGCATGGGATGGGAAGTCAATCTGAAAAAAAAAAAACAAAAAAAGAAGAAAAAAGATGACGCAAGTCCTTAAGTAGAGAAAGCTCACCCTTCCAGCAATCTCAGATGTTTGGCTATCTGAACTCTTTAGTTCTACAAGTGCAACAGTCCCCAAATACTGTTTGCTGAGCATTTTTTTCCATCTCAATTCTTCTACATGACTACAGCTCCTACATGTACAGCTGTGTTATTGCACAATGCAGTGGCTGGAGCACTCCTCAGAAGAGAAGTGAGAATGCTTAGAGCAGAGATAATCACAGAGCTGTTCAAACCCACACCAGTGGTTTCCACCCAACCACCCACTCAGGCCATGTTCTGGGACTGATGAGCCATGCCTAGTAAGGCACCTTCTCTTTGGAGGGAAAATTGAACTGAGAAAGAGAGGTGCTTATGTTCTGTAAAGGAGCTGGAATTGCCACTGCTTGTATCCAGACAACTCCCACCTCAGCACACATTTCTAAGGATTGCTTTCAAAAACATTCTCTCCCAGTACTGACAGCATGTCATGCCAAAGCACTTCTGATTTCTCTTACTTCCAGACAGTTATTCAGTAACAGATTTGTAGAAACTTCCAGGAGCTTCCCATTCTTTGCCCTTACAGTTCAGTAATCACTATTCCATACTGACTTTCAAATATTACTTAGCAGTACTTTCCCTCTCCCCAAAACATACACCTAATATGACTTACAAATCAATATTCAAGCAAAGCATAGAGTAAATCAGAATTATGTATAACCTGCAATACTATTCTTTCCATATTTCCTTTCTTAGTGGCCATCCCTGACACTTGATGTGGATGTGATGAGGTCCACAGTTGCAACAGCTTCGTCCCACAAGTCAACAATCTGAGAAAAGAACATGTACAGGTTATTAGCATCACAGTCTGTTTATCCACCAAGATATTAGATGTCAAATTAATTTACTGACTTTCATTGGCTGTTGCTTTAAAGGGATGCACACAACTTTTAGCTGGAAAAGGCAAAGGAAAAAGTTCAGTGTTGATTTAGTTGACACAGATAAATTAGGTGCTCCCTGTTCTTTAAGTTAAAAAAGGAATACTTTTGCCTCTGAGAAAAAAATTGAACACACGCACACACATACACACTCTTCTAAGTTTCTAGAAAAAAGGCCCAGACATATGAATCTTACAGGTATCACCATTTGCTTGGACTTCTCACATTACCAGATTCTGCAAGGGCATATCAAATGACATTTGCACTTGCCAGTGTATTCCCAACATTAATACCATTTCCAGCTGAATTAGGGCACAACTGAAGACACTTCATAAATCAATTAGGTGTTGAATGTTAGGTAGAGAAAACTTCTAACAGTCTTTTAAAATCAAAATGTTGCTCAAAAGACTGCTTGAAGGCATAAGTATATTTTGAAAGATGTTTTAGGGTTTATAAGTATTTCAAATAAAGAACAGGTTGTTATATGTAAATATTGATTAACTAGGAGCTTGTCATGCCAATAAAGATTACCAAATCATGCCACTAAAGCACAACTGAACAGCTTATTCTTTTTAATAATTTTCCATTTAATAAAGTTGCCACAGCCTTCTGTCTCATCCACAAGTAATGATGACTTAAGCCACTCCACATGCGCTTCAGCAGAAGGAATTTTAACTTGGCCATGGATTCTTCCAAAACACATACATGACCAGTTTCGTTCTCCCTATATTTCAGTTAGTTTCAATTTGTAACTCCTGCCTGCCATTGATGCTATTTTCAACTGTAACTGGAATATCTGGCTACCAGTTTTAATTACCCAGGTCAGGATTTAATTTATGTGGACTGCAAGTGGATTAGACCAGTAAGCATCTCTACAGCTCCTACACACAGGCCACTCAGCAAGCTCTGGCACAACACACATCATTGTAGTGCTCTGCATAAACAGAAAATACAGTTTTCTCCCCAAACTAACCCCTGTGAGAACACCATGAAGACAAGATAAATTTGCAATCAAAACAAAAGCTGTGTTTTCAAATACTGTGAAATGTGGTATTTAGATAGGAGACTGAAATGCAATATTTAAACAGAAGGTTGAAATAAGCATAGTTTATGAGAAGAAATCCAAGCTTTGGTGGAGACTGAAAGCAGCTGCAGGCCATCTTTGGAATGCAGGAAATCCTAAACTCTGTGACACCCTCAAGCTGTTGGAATCATCACCAGACAAAAGAGAAAGCAGAACAAGTAAAGTCAAATCCAGAACCAAAGGGTGCAAAGCACACGAAACAGCCACAAGCAACACACAGCAGTAACTGTCCAGGAAAGATCTGGCTGCCTTTCTGCAGCCTTGCTTGACAATTTAAACTCCCAGTAAGACCTAGAAGTCAGCAGCACACAAATAGGAAACCTTAAGTATGAAAGCAGAAGCTGTTTTACAGTGGTGTGATCACTTCTGCACCATGATGTCTAATTTGGGCACCTGTGGGTCAAGCCTACTGGTTAATGTCTCACTGAGTAGCTGCCCCAGTGATAAGTGTTTTGGAATGAGCTTTGCAATCAAACTTGGAAGAACAAAGCAACTTGAACCAATCCAGAAACACTCAGCATAGGAAAGTTAGAGCAGGCTTTTCATTCCTAGTGAAAAAACAAGTAACAGCATCCAGCAGCTGCATTTGAAGGAAAGCCAGTTCAAATCAGAAATATGCCACAAATTTAACACACTTGCTAATTATTCTTTTATTTTAATTGTTTAAAATAAATCCAGCTCTGAATCAAAAGGAATAATTTTAGGATATTCTGGGGTATAATCATCCAAATAATATTCAACTTCCTCTAGCAGTGAAGTTTCTTCAGCCAGTTAGATGGAAATCCTACAACACAAGACCACATTTTGTCCTCTGTTTAGTGAAATGTATTTTTTCTGCATCAGTACAGTTTACAATTCTTACCTTTATCATGGCCTACTATATTCCAGATCAGAGAGGCAATTTCTATAGTTATGGGTGTGGAGGAAGCTCTACACAGAGCAAATCATATTGATAATCTTATCCATGTTTTGGATACTTACCGCCTAAAATCAAATAGAGGTAGAGAAACCTGACCCAAATTTTCTGGGCCCTTTCTCTGCTTATTTGAGTCAGGGGAACTCCCACTACTTTGATTTAGGATTCCAAACAAAGTCAGACGTAAGACTGATTCCAAAGGCAACTGTGAAATCTGGATGGGGAAAATTATTCTATAAAATAAAAGTATTAAAAATAAGTCAATTAGAAAAAAGGCAGCAGTTAGTAAGTTACAGGCTTATCCATATAATCCATTTATGCCTCTTGCTTTCAAAAAGTTAATTAACATTGAAGAACAAGTGTTAAATATCCATGCAATCATATTTCACTCTACTTCATCTCCCACACCAATGGTTTGTAAAACCTGCTAAATTACACTTCTGCACTACAGTCAGATTTTGAACAACCCTTTTAATCTGTCTATTAAATCACATTCCTTGCACAGAATTGACTGTCCAGCATAACCAGTTTTCCCACTCCACTCACTAGGAAGGGCACACAGAATTCCATGTTAGCCACCTCCTAATTTTTCAGATTGAAAGGGTCAGCTGACAATAGTTTCCCATCCAAATGAAATATTAAGAATGCTGGAAGTTAAATTCTAAATGGTACAAAACCTATGAAGCAAGTAGCTGAGGAGTATACACCTCACTGAGCTATTCAAGCTTCCACTTTTGTTTACACCGTTTTTACTGCCTAAAAATGTTTTTTAGTTTGATTTCTCTGTAGAACATGACAATTGCACTATAAAGCACTACATTGTTTTCAGCAGCTTTTAAGCAATCTAGCAGACCTTTCACTGTAATACACTAGTACTTGCCAGCAAAAGATCTGACAATTAATCCCATGCATCACCAGAAAAAAAAGGTAGCTGGAGTACTCTCTGAAGGCAGGTGTTCTAGAAACTCTCATTGCTGATCTGAAATAATTTGTTCACCACAAACTTTCAGGGTATTCCTTAGGGTCTATCTCTGACCTTTAAAAACAGTCAGGAGAGTAGATATGGGGCACCATGGAGCTCACATGATGCCTCAGCTATGACAGGCTGCCTGATAACTCAAGTGGCAGAGATTAAGCTGTGCACAGATAATGAAAAATGCTCTCCTTTCAGTTATCAGATACCACCTGCCATTATCTCCCTATTTTTTCTCTGTATGCTCTTCCTTCTTCCTTTCTACCCTCTGTATTTGGAATAAAAACTGATTCAACATTCAAGTTAGTAAAAGTGAGACATTGCTTCTCCTCTCCATTTACAAAAATTGAGCAGTACATACAAGCAAGCTTTATTCTTTAATCCCTCTTAAAGCAGCACAAACCATTCCCATTGCAAGGAATGTTATGACCTTCCCAACTCCCTGTAATTGTATGCTACAAACACATTAGCACAGGGCACTTGTCCAGCATTTCCATTCTCCCTTCTACAATGAGTACTGAAATACTCAAAATACTCAAATTTACCATTTGGAAAAATATTACTGATTTTGATCAGTAAATTGTTCTTTGGATGCTTGAAATGGAATTAAAACCAAGAGTTGCTTGAATGACTGCATTTAGCAGCTAGCTGAAACAAAACATTTTATTGAGTTTTAACAGACTTAAGTCACTTACAGTTCATCCCATTTAATCAAGTAGAAGAAGTTCTTGTATGTGCCAACCTTCTTGGACTGAACTGGTTTGAAGAGATCTTTTCCATTATGAGTCAGAGAACAAATCAAGTAGTATTTTTCATAACTGGGCAAGGAAAAAAACGTTAAACATAAAAAACATAAAAAACCCATAAAAACATTTTAAAATATATATATAAAAGGAGGAATTTTACAATCAGTAAGTCACTTACTTTGACACCCAACCAGAAGAAATTCCATGAGCAGCAAATATTGTGAATTGGAGGTGTTCTGTGGCAGTCCAAGCTTCCTTGGTACTCTTACTCTCTTCTGGAGAAATTGCTGCTGAACTACTACAGGAATTCGTGTGGAGGTGCAGAAGGGCTTCAACTGCTCTTGTTAACTGGTCTATAATCACTTTCAGAGGGTTTTCAGGCTGCAGTGAACCTAAATGATAATTTATTTTGAATGCATTTCTTCCTGAATTAGCCACCTCAAAACAGTTTTTAAATAAAAACTGAAGAACTTTACTCACCTGAGGGGCTCTTGCTATTGTCATCACCACATTTTAAGGATACCTACATGATAAAGTCAGAGGAAATTTCAATACTGAAAATCCACATTAGTTTTCCATGGCTATTAAGTATCTTATACAGAAATTATGAACTATCTGAATTAGGCTCATATTTAAGTTTATTTAACACATCTTTTCACCCAAAGCTCCTCAAGAGTTAACAGCATCACAATTTCCATACGATGCAGCAACTATTCACCAAGTTCAAAAGCTCATTTTTTGTCAAATCAACTGCTTTGACATTCTTTATAGAAGTCCAGAAAGACACAGTACATTGGAATATTGCTCAGGATTATCTAACTTCTCTAGGTAGAGATTAAACTTGCTCAGGGCTGTTATGGATGAAAGCAGAGGTCATTAGCTTATTGACCAGTAATTTAAACCTGAACAGCTTTAAACAGCTTTTTTTTTGTTTTGTTTGTGGCATTTGGTAAGGTACCTTTTGCTGGCAGAGTTATAAATTTGCTGAATAAAAAAATATTAAACAACTGAGAAAATGAACAGTAAGGACTATTACTTTGTACTATCTTTGTTTGCTTCTTGGTCTGCTAAAATGCAAGTTGCAACATGATGCAACATCACAGCAACGTCTAGTCTCAACAAAGACAATGTTGAAACCAAGAGGTGACAAACAAATCATGGGACTTTACTCCCTTCTAATCAGGAATGGTTTCGTGCCCAATTCAAGTCCTGATAAAACTGAAATTTTTAATGAAAACTAAGCTTGTGGTTTAAAATCAAACCCCAGTGAATTCCTAAGTTTCTACAAAGTTTGCCACAAGTGCTAGAGAAGATGAAAGCTCTCCTTACACTTCTAGTGTACTAATTGAGCATCTTCAACTTTAAGTTTGAATATCAAAAAAATTCACATTCTTACAAAAATGTGGTCACTTCGTCCAACCACGAAGAATTACTTTGAAAAAAAATAAAATCAAACAATATCTTACAAAATATTACAATGCAACAGTCTACAATATTTATAGCATTTTTGCTTCTGAAAGCAGTCCTACCTGTCTTCATACACATTAATGTGTAAGCCAATGTTCCCCATAAAATAATTACAGGGTTTTATTCATAAAATCCCACCTTCTTCAAATTCTGCTGAAGCAACATTATTTTTGGGAGCTATTTGTACACTATCATCTAATTATTTCTACAGCTTTCTCCTATCAAAAAGTAAACATTTAAAAAAATATTTATATGCTGTATTGCATTATGTTGTTTTAATGTCTTTTGCACTTCCCTGTAAGAATTTTAGTTCTTGTGACATCTATATTTATCTGTCTTGTGCTCAGTATTACAAATACATCACTGAACTGATGAAGCCAAAAGCAAATAGAGCATCACGTGAATTGCCACTCCAGTAAGGCAGCAGGACAACAGAAATAGCATTATAAGATTATTTAGCTTTTTTATTTGCACACTTCTCCACTTAATGACTGTTTTTGACAACAGGACTTGAGACTGTTCTCCTCAACTGAACCATTCATAATAAGGCAGTTGCATCATGAAATTCTGGGCTGGTTGAGAGATTTTGGGTTTGTCCTTATGCTCAGGAATGCAGGAGCATCAACAGTTCAGAGTTTTAAGATGCTATTGCTAGTCACAAACACTACTGGGAAAATACATGATGTCAATTCCTCCTTTAAAGCATAACTGCATTAATTTTAGACAGCATGAGCTCCTGTCAGTTCCCCTCAGTCAGATTTAGTGGCATCTGCTGTGACATAAGTTTCCAGTTACAGAACCAGAAAACAGTACTTTAAAACCAGTTTTCAAACAGTCACTATTTAGAAAAGGAAAATATTCCCAAAGCAAGCGATTAATGCATTAACAGCAGAGGGATGTCAAAATAAATGGAAGATGTCAAGTAAAATAAATAAATAAATAAAACCCAACAAAAAATCCCAACAGAACTCTGACAGAACTGTTGCTGGTACTTCCAGCTACTAAAGACTGCAAAATAAAATTTATCAGTTAAAACATGCAATTTATAGAGTGAAAGTTTACCTCAGCATTTTTAATCCTTGGGAGATTAACAGCCCTCCTGAGCTTCTTCACTGATTCTGTTATTGCAGGAGTCTCTACACAATCCAATGTAGAACAGATTTTTCTGACAGTCTTAATTACATGATCTACTGCTTTATGCTGGTTCTAATGAGGAATGTATGAGAGAACAGATTGATCTGATCACAATTGTGAAACCCAGTATTGCTTTAATGTTTTTTAATGAATTGCCAAGGAAAAGTCACTATGAGATGCACATCTCCATTACATTAAACTGTGGTGTAATGACTGGAACAATGAAAAACCTCAATATTGAGAACTTCCTTCTGAATGCCAAAACCACAGTAGTATAGATCCTAGAAAGGGGTGCCAGGCAACATCAGGAGGTTCCCAACCATTTCTCTATTAAACTGTTGGCAAACAATTATTTTCTAATGAGATCGAAGCCCAATTTCCCTCATGGCCTAAAAAGTAAGTGCAGTTCAAAGAAGAATATTCAATTAGTGTGAGGAAGCAATGCTGAAGAATCAGTGTTTCAATTTCAGCCCACAGGTTTAAATTACACTGACACTTCTACTACTTACAGTACAGTACTGCTGTACTAATGATGGAACTAATCTCTTTTACTTCACTTTAATATACTTTTGTAGGCTACTTAAGACAAAGTTGAAGTGCTCCTAATATTCTCTTCCTTCTACTCTTCCAACAGAAGAAAAGCCACTCGAGTGAAATCTGAATTATCCTAGGTTTCCTGGGGTTTGTTTTTTAATGTAAGGAAAGTCTTCACCCAATTTTAAAGAATATATGTAGAAAATTAAAATATTTGCTTCAAAATAATAGTTTACTTTTTAAAGGTTTAATGTATAGGTTTCTTCCACAATAACTTCTGAGCACTTGCAACTAAATAGGAGGAAAAATTATTGCAATATTCTCTCACTAAGATGTAAATTGATTGCCAACCACACTCTCCCAGACATATACTCGTGGCCTTCCTACAAATGGACAGCAAAGAAGCCACTTGAATCAGAAAGTTTTTAAATTGAGAGTTACCTGGCAACAATTAACTGTTCTGGTAAGAAAATAACCACAGAAGTCAGAAGATGCTGTAAATATTTAAGCCATTCTTCCAAAGCTAACATATCGAAAGCAACAGCTTCTTTGTGATGGAAAGAGAAATTTCTACTGCTGTTTTCCTCACAGGCTCTCAAATCTCAATAAAAAGACAACTGATAACTCTCAAAGTGTTCAACAATGTGAAATCAAAGCCTACATACAAATTATTTATGGATTATCCTTCTTCACTTGGATTAGCAATCTTCAACTACTGAATATGTAAAGGAATTCACTTCATGAAGTAAAAAAATTCAAATGCAGAACTGCTGCTATTTAGACCTAATCATCACCACCTACAAACTACATCTCCCAACCTCCAAAAGATCCATTTCCTACAAGCTCAACAAAGGGTAGAACACAAATCTGAATCAAGATGTTTTGCATTCCTCATCTCAGCCTGTGAAATCACAGCTAAACAAAGAAGCTGAAGCAGCTGCAAGAGCAAAGCAAAAACACCACCACCATGGCAGGGAGCAGTAACAGCTCACTCTTCTACAAAAAGGTTGTGTTCAAAACTACCCTTGAGAACGTGGTGAATCATCATCAAGGGAATTAAATAATATTAAGGGAGTATTGAAATAGCAGACAGCAGCTTGTTTAGACCTGCATTCCTGGAGAGGCAAACAAACATAGTGGAAATGAAAAGAATTGCAGTTAAGTAATTAATTTCAAGAGTGGTTAAGAAACACAGTTATCTAATGTTTAAGCATTTAAGACTCCAAGTTACATTACTATCAGCAGTTAAAAGCAGCTTCTCCTTTGAGAAATGAGCAAAGCAGGTTATATCCATAAGCTTTTGCAGATGGGATATTACTCTAAATTATTCAACATTCAAGCTGCTTTAAGCTACCTGTCATACACTGAAAGACAAACTTTTTGACAGGGTATTTTAAAATAATTGAATAACACAGAATAAAACATCATTATGCTTTGTGTAGAACTTACTTGTATGTTCCAAACATGCTTCAACTCTAACTCCCATTGTACACAACTGTTCCTGCTCTCTATTATACAAGTTTTTATCTGTTGGTAAATACATCCTTCATGGCTGTCAACAACAGTCAGAATTCAGACCTGATCCTTACTCTCCTGAACTCACTAACATCTTCCAGCATGTTTGAGGCAGAGGTTATTTTGCACCCCAGGACTTGGAAGATACATTTCTTGTTGTGATGATGGTTTGCAAGAAAAGCCAGGAAGAAAATAAGAACAGAAATCTAAACACCTGTAATTATAATTTCACATTTGACAGCTTGCTCAGATTCCCAGTTTCCCTGAGAAAACCTGCAAGTCTTTTTCCCAGCTACCTCAGCAGTGAATTTGGCCATGCTGCTTTTGGTTCAGCAATAATCTACAATGACCTTACCTCATTCTTAAGGGCTATGTTAACTTGCTTGTGATACACCTCAAGAAGCTCCTCAATGGAAGACCTGCAAGAAATAAAAGCTCTTGGGCACAAGTACAAGAACAGAACACCACCTTGGTCAGGAATTCAGCAGTGATCAGCACTTGATTATTAAAATAACCACAAAACATTACCTTATGATAGGTTCTCTGAAAGGCTTTTCTACTTTGTAGAGGTGTTTTGTTAGATGCACAGGTGTCCTGTCATCATCTTCCTGCAATAAAATATGAGGTACTAAGTCCAGTTCTCACCTTTCTATAACATGCGTAACATTTTAGAAAATTAATTAATAACATTTTAGAAAATTAATTAATAACATTTTAGAAAATTAATTATTCAACACCTGGGGTGTTGAAGGGGGAACACGTAAGGTGATCTCTTCAAAGGGGAAAAGAAATAACTACTTAATAGCCTGTGGAATGTGTACACATGGGGACAGAGGGAAGAAACAGCCACCAAGTGCCCAACTATGCAGACACCAGATACTCCTTCCTTCCTCTTTGATGGTCTGATAATATTTAATTAAACTCAAAAACTGTTCCCAACTTTTATTTAACTCTGAAATTTGTTCCTTCTTCTTCAAGCCTCAAGTTTAGTCCAACTGCTAGCATACCTTTTCCAGGTATAAAATACCTGGTTCTAGTAAGAGGCATTACCCATATTTATGCAATTTGCCTGGTGAAAATCCAGTTATGTATTTCACTTCCTCGCAGGAGAAGAGGATAGCATTTCCAACAGCAGGCAGGCATGCTAATTTGTCAATCACACAAGAAGGTCACACCCTGGGCCCAGCACTCCCCTGCAGACCAGGAGCACTCACTGTCCGTGCCAGGTCGCTGCACATCCCGCGGTGGGTCAGGAGCTGCAGCTTGATGTCCGTGTCCCACTTCCGGCAGTTCTGGATGTACTCGTGACTTCCTATGCAGTGCTTGCTGAGAAACAAAAGCAAGCACGGTCACAACCAAAGCAGTGCTTGCCCAAAAACTCACACCAAATATTCCAGGCAACCTGCTGCCATGAAGTAAGGAAATGGTGAATCAACCTCCATGCCATCCTTGGTATGATTTTCACTTCTGGACAAGTTTTTATACGCTATTGCAGACACCTGTACTTGTGCTAAAGCTCTTAACCACAGTGGTTAACATTGAAACCAATATTCTAACCCAGAATGGGGCTTTTTAAACCATTGGTTTTGAAAAAAAAATTACAACAAAAAAAACCAAACCAAAAATCAAACCAAGAAACAAACAAAACCCTGCAAATCACAACTCCCCCAGTTTATTAGAAAACAGTTGATCTTTATTTTTTTTCAGTTTCTGAGATTTGAAGAGTGGTCAAAAGCTACAGTACAGAAATGGTCCAGAAACATGCACCTGCATTAGAACAGAGCTGATGACAACCTACTTTGTTATATCCCAGAGCAATTTCAAAAACTTCTGATCTTTGTGCAAAGAGTGACTCCCCTACATTTTTAAGGTTTCTTTCACACATTTAATCACTAGATATACACTTCCCAGTAACTGTGTCACAAAAAAAGCATGAAATTAAGTATTAATGAAAAAGAGTTTGCTTACTTCTGTAAAACTTCTTCTTGGCCACAGACTTTCAGGATATAGCTGCCAATGTCCACTTCATTCAAGTCATCATGCACCCAGCAAAGTGCCTGCATTATTATAAGCTCAACAGGGGAACTCACTGTTTAAAGAAATTATATCTAAAAGTTAAATACAAATCTATAGCGAGTGATATTAACTACTGTTCACTCACAAATTGTAGCTACTTCATAAAATTGATTTTTTACTTGTAGAGAAGACTTTTACACTTCTATTATCACCTAAATTTGTTTGAGATCTTCACTTTTCTCTCACAAAGAAAGGTATCTCATGAAACTTGACTGCCATTATAAAAAGCCAAAAAAAATATTTGAAAATTAGGATACAGTTAACCAGAAGTACAAACACAGTCTGCAGGACTGAGGATAGCCTTTTTCTTTTTTTTTCTTTTCTATTATAAATTTGCCCTATTTAACAAGGACTTCAAATAGGTAAGTGATTCCAGAGGCACTTTCAGTTTAAAAAACACTGTCTGAAGAGTTGGAGATTGAACTCCTCTATTTGTCTGGCTTTTGGGAACTGAATATCAGCTGCAGCTGAGGTAAACCCTACTGAAAGTCCTTTTCCCCTTTTTCCTTTCCACTTGTCCAGGGAAGTTTCTACTTAGTACAGAGCAGATCTCAATAAGCATCATCAAGCCTTTGCAAACTGCAACTCTTAGCTAGCAGTACTTTTACATCAGGCTCCAAATGCTTTTTGGAAAATAGTCTCTCTTCCATCCAGTATCTACAGAGCAAAAAAAATAATCTCAGTCAAACTCAAAATCCATTCCCCCACAGCCATCAATTGTCACTGACTAAAAATACAGATAAGTTTGAATGACACCAATGTTTAAATACAAAATGGTTTCTAGTCCTCCCTACCTAGTTTCTGAAGATCTCCTTCAAAACATTTGCAAATAATATCAAAGTGCCTCAAAATTTTGTAAAAAAACTGCTGTATAAAAGCAATTTTATATTTCATCAGTACCTTCAGAGTGGGGGTCCCACTCCAAGGACCTTCCTGATTGTCTCCTTTTTTTTTTTTTAAAGAAAGAAATATTACTACTATGGTAGATACACAGAGGTAATGCCACAATATTTTCTGCAAGATAGCACATGTGCTTCACCTCATTAACAAATGATTAATTATTACAAGTACAGATGTATACAAGCACATATGAAGAATGACTGTGTGAAATTCAAGAAGAAGGAATGATGGGAAGTATGAATTCAGAAACACTTTAAGTCAAAAACACTTAAAGTCAATAAGACTGTTTAACTTATTATTGGGTGAAATGGCTGTACTATCTTCAGCAGAGAATAAATGTGGCAGTTGATAAAGAAAAAAGATGCAGTGATATTTCATGCAGGGATAGTTTCTGTGCTGTAGCCACAGGCTGCATTGCCAAAGGTCTGCCAGCCCTGCAAAGCCTGTGAAGACTGCAAAGATGTTACCACCTTTTCCCTGCCCTACATCTTATTCAAAGACATTAATTTCTTGCTGACACACAATGTTTGCTCAGACAGAGCGAACTTCCATGCAAAGTCTAATAACTGAAAGCAAAATGAATCCAAATAAGCTCTAAAGTTCATCCATTTCCCTCCTGGGTCCTTTCTACAAACAGTTGTCAGAGCACTGAGGGGCTGCAGCTCCTTCTGAGCAAGACTGAAAGCCACACTGAAGTAAAGCAGCTCTAGCATCAGGTTGCCAAGGTATGTAACAATCTGACCAAGAAGAGAAGGAACTAAAGGTAGAGATTCACTTTCAATACCCCCATTACTAGTCACATACCCATCTTTCACCAGCTATGGAAGACAACTACTTTTTGCTAAAATTAGTTTCAGTGTCAGAAAAAAAGAAGGAAATAGAAAGTGTGAAGAAGAAAGTATGTCAGGTTAGAATGCAAAACACATTCCAAGATAGTCACAAAAAATACTAGGAAAAAAGGTCTGAAGCCCCAGCATTTTAGTTATCCTACCAAAGCCTTCTGTAGGAAAGGATTAAGCCTGTAATATTAGCAAAATGTAGTCTTAAGGATTAAGTGCAGAAACCCTTCCTAGGCTATAGTTACAATCCACCTCATTTCTTAACAAAAGATTAAGTCACCACAGAATAAATGTAAGGTCCAGCAAATTAATATAGAATGAAAAGAATGATGCACTGAGAGCTTGTTTTTCCAACAGAGCAGCAAGTTCATGTAAGCAATAGAGTAACTCCAGATCTTGAGAACAACTCTGAAGCATCTGCACTGTTAGAAGTTGAGATCCAAATGATAACCCTCACAAGTGACAAGAGACTGCAGAAGTATAGAGGCAAAAAGGTTTATTGCCAGTTACTTCATCAGCCAGAACTGCCAGAAGTTGACAGAATGCAGTTACAAATACAACCACTGCGCTGTCAAGACTGCACAGAGAAATGAGTTTATGTAAAACAACCAGGCAAACCTCAAAGGTCTACCCCAAACCAATATTCTTGGTTATCCACAAAACTGAGACAGCCAGTTGTGGCACAGCCAACGGTATTATTTTAGTGTTTGTGTTCATAACCATGTATTGAAGGCAAGTAATATATAGTTTTAGTGTTTATTCCTATTCTCCAGCAGCAGTTTGCCTGAATTTTTAGATAGCCTACAAAAATTTGTTTTAAAATATGTTAGAGTGTTGAAACGAAAAATTAAACATTAAAAATCTCAGTCCTGGTGTCATTAGCCCCTCAATAACTATGAAGTAAAAGTCTTGAAAAACAGTTTTATTCTATCTAGCTATGGACAGAACAGTGCTTCTGGTTTGCTGGACTTTCCCTTTTTACAGTCAATATTTCAGTTTATCCAATTCTAAATATTTTCTGATGGAGGCACTGACCCAGAAATAGTCCTTTCCTCAGTCACCTCTTCCACATTTCCCACAAACAACTCATGCCTGAGACCCAGGGATTAAAAAAACTGAAAGGCATTGCCCTGGGCTGAGTGTACAGTCTTTCACAAGCAAACTCCAACTCAAGAAGCAGGAACATACCATCACATGTGAAAGTTACTGGTTGCTGGAATTCTTCGATTTCTATTGAAACCTTGATACTGGCACTCTCCCCATTTATATTTCTTTGCAGCATGATTGGACTCAGCACAAAACCTGGGTTTGTTTGCTGATCAGTATAAGGAAACTTGGTCCTCAGTCTGGAAGAAGAGAAGGTTTATGAAACATTGCAATGGAGAAGTCCAACACTAAAGCAAAATAAAATGGTAATAACCACAAGGCAGAACAGTAAAGACTACCTTTGGCTCTCTACCTAAATTGCATGTGCAAAGCACCATTTAATTTCTCTACTCTCAACAGGACATTGCCCACAATAATTATATAACTAGTAGTTAGACAGGAGAAAAATCCTAGCATATAATTAGGCAGGTTTTCCACATAGCTTAAAATATTTAATAGGTCAATTCTTACAGGACATATCCAACTTCTGCAGAAGTTAAGCTCTAAAATAGTTCTTAAAAAGGTAATCCACATTATTTTCTAAAAGTTAGTTAAAAAAAAAAAAAGCACAGCATGCCTCTTCACATGTTTCAACTTTTAGAAGTCTAATCTGAACTAAGTTACCATGCAGAAGATATCTATTCCAAGCTATGAAGTTCAGGAAGAAGCCTTAATTGAAATAAAGGCTTTTATTTAGGACACAGCAGTATAGAATGTTTACCTACAAGTGAATAAACCATACTTGGAAAGCTGCTTTTAATCTTCTGCTATTTAACATGGATAAAATAATTTAACCTTAAACTTCTGCCAATATTAAAGTAATATTATAGGAATTAAGAGCAGAACTACTCTATAAGGATCATTTATTTCATCATCTTGATTCTGGACGATAGCAAGATCCTCCAGCAAGAGTTGTCCAGTTAAAAGTTCATCAGTATTTTAAACACTGGTTCTTGAAAGAAAGGGTAACAATTAGATTTAACCAGAAAGCCTATCCTATATGAGTTTTGTCCTAATCATTATCAGTAAGTTTCCCATATATATGAATTTTCATTGTTTTTGTGGAGTTTTCTTTTCATTTCACAAACATTCCTGCTTTAAAAAAAAAGTAGATACTATCATTGATATTCAAGATCTCTATTCCTTCATTATTTCTTGAATTTTGATCTCAAAAGGAAAAAAAGGCAAGAGTAGTTTGTCTTCTCTAACAAGAACACAAAAAAATAATTTCTCATTAAATTGTGGCAGTAAGAAAAAAATCCCAATGATCTTTAAGAAACTTCACTTGATCTTTAGGGATCAAAGCAAAGACAAGTTTAAAGGCTTTATGTTACAGAACTCCAGCTGTGGAAGCAGCTAAAATAAAAGCATTTAAAGGTTGGAAATCCACGGAGTGATAGGACTTTGTGCAGTGTCTCAGCTAACCAGAAAAAAAAAAAAAAATATTTCAAACTCTTTCAACAGAAATTGTAATAAAAAAACAACGAGACAAAGAAAAATACTTTGAGGATAAAAAGGTTATTATAAAAACAAGGAAAAGTGAAAGTGACAGGACCAAATAAGAAAGAGGACATATGATAATACAATAATCTTAGTATTGAAGATCTTAACAATTCTGTTGCATTCTTGAAAAAAAATAAACAAACCAGGACAAAACCAGGAAAAACTCAGATAAGAAAAGGAAAAAGGATACAGATTGAAATCTGTCCCATCAAGAAAAAAAATATAGGACTGTTCCTGTCAAGCTAACTGCAAATGAATCATTTAGCTTTTTCTTATTTCTCTTCTGAAAGTTAATTCACATTCAGCCATTTCTTACTTTGTAACTGCTTCAGAAAAAGCTGACAGCTCTTGATTCTGCCCTTCAATTGCTTGGAGAAGCACGTTTTCTGTCAGCGTGCCAGTGGTCCCATTGTCTTTCTGCAACTCAAAGATAATACAGGATTTAAATAGCTGCAAACATATTCCTAAAGCCAGCAAAGCCACATGCAGATGACAGCTTTTCATGAGTCTGAGGTTTACTATGAGTTTTATGTCTATTTCTACATGGCAAAAACCATGTATCAGTACTAACTTGTAAAGTATAGATTCACTGGAGCAGTGACTCCTTGACAGGTAATGATAATGATGCAGGTCATTTATGTGCCAGCATCATTATCAGTTAATATTAAGTAGCAAGCAGCTCCTGAGCTCTCAGCAGTAACCTCTTGCATTTGGATTTGGCTAAATTCAGCTGAATCACAGATGGAAGAAAAACATATATTTCCTTCAGTTCTGCAATTCAAATTCAGTGTAGTTCCAGAAAGAACCACTACATATCACTGGTGTCCATGATTATCTCTTCCTACAAAGCAGGAAAATACAAGTTGAACACTGGAAGGAAATAGCACTCAGAACATGAAACTTACAACTAACCCCATGGAATCAACTTCTGTTTTAATTCCTTATGCTAAATTCTCCCATCATCTCCCAAAACTGTAAACCACAATCTTTAAAGTATCCAATTCAAAAAACAACTGTTAAAAGAGAGCTGCAGTTTCAAACAGCAAAAGCTAATAAACTTAAAAAACCAACAAAACCAAAACGACAAACACAGAACTGCAGCAGATTTTAAATCCATATTTGTTTTCTGATCCAATTCACAATACATCCATACAAATGCTGGAGTGAGCAAAAAGCAGAGAAAAGTTGGAATAACCAGTGGAACTCAGTTGTCCATAGTATAACAGCCACCACTAGCCTGAAGGGTTCACGAAGCTCCTGCCAGATCCTCCCTGGAAGAAGTTACATGACCAGTCACATTCTTCATTTTTCATCCAAAGATTTTACAATGCTTATAGAAACCTTTAATGCAACCACAAGGCCAGGAACAAAGCAGACTGCACTACAGTTTTCCTGAAAATCACAACAATTTATTCATATTTGAAGTAGTGATTAACTACTTAACAAGTATGTGGGTTATTTATTATTAGCACAAATAGTCAGCTAATTTCATTAGAGTGTATCAGACAATATAGTTAAATTAGACTCTCAGAAAATGGGTCAAATCTGAGAGAGCCACATATTGTCAGGTCTTTTCCTTTAAGCACTTTTTTCCCTTCAAATTAACTTCCTTAAGCAGTACAGCATAAACTTGGAAGAGATACAACCTATAATTGCCACTTGAATTGCACTTAAACCTAATTATTTCAGCTAAAATACTGGTTGCATGAACACTGATCAGTCAAAAGCACAAATTCTGTGTAATTGGGGATTAGCCGTACCACAGGAGAGAATTAGAACAGGAAGCTGTAAAGCCACAAAACTTGAAATGAGCTGCAGGAGCATGCACAATACCTTACATTTAAACAGGTTCTTCTATTGTAACATCTCAGACAAGTTCTATCACATAAAACTACTAGGCAACCTCACAAGACCTGCTAACCTGTGCAACTGTATCTAGTAAACATGCTCTCTAAGCAATTGCACAACAACACCACCAAAAATCACAAGGAAAGAGGCAGGGAACATAGCCAGGGAAAGGCAACACCTCTGATGAAGGTTAATCACCTGCTGGTTGGCACTCAACACAAAACTCAGCCACTGCAGATCAAGAAGCTGCCTCTACAAATGTTAAATTCTATTAAAAAACTCTTTAAGGAATAGTACAAATAAGTACACAAAGCACTATGCAACCATAGCATAAAAGCATTAAACAAGGGGCCTACTTCAAATAAAGTCACACCAGTGATGAAACACCACTTTATGCCACTATGTGACACTTATGAATTCCCTACAGAAAAATTTGCAGGTTTTTCTACTGTTAAATTCAAAGTTTAGGAACTAACAAGGCATGTCAAGACATGCAAGCTTAGCCAGAGTAAATAATAAATTCTAATCAAATAATCAAAGAAAAAAAAGATTTGGTTATCCATAGTTCACCTCAGGATCATCACACTTGGCTAAGGAGGGAAACTTCATGTTATTACAAATATGTAATGATGGAAAAGACCTCCTGGTGGAAAATTAAGAACATCAACCACCTCCTTATTTTTCGCTGAACTTCGACATTAATTTTTCATCACTTTTAGGAAAATAATTTCAGGACAACAAGCTCTGAAAAACTAAGAATTCCATTTAAGCCCACTGGACTCAGATGGGTTTTGAGGAACAAGCAGAATTTTAATTTCTTTAACTTCCACTTGGGCCGATCTAGGAGGTGCAAAAGCAATCAGTCAAACAGGAAATAACTTGAAAGAAAGGACTTCAGGCCAAATGAAATAAATAGTTCATGTCAGTACAGGCTGCAAAAATAGAAGTCATCTGTAAATACAATTAATCTGAACAATGACAAACAAATCTAAACCCCAATAAATTAACAAAAGTCAAGTTAAATAAAATTCCATGAGTATACAAAGTCACAAGGCTCGGCAGGTCTGTGGAAAGCAAGAGAAAACAACACATAAAAGAGGACAAAATGATGCTTTTTGCCTCTGCTTTCAGAAATGAGTGACAAACACTGAAGCATTTAAGGGGGAATACTAAATGTACAGCTCCTTCAAATATGAATATATACATAAAATAGGCAATATACAAATAGATACTTCATCAAAAAAAGCAACCTATTGATTCAGGGATTAAACAGATAGACAGTCATAAGTTTTGATATAATGAAAATATATTTCTGATTGAATCAAAATACTAATATTTTTTTCTAAAAGGGCAACAAGACTGAGTTTTTCAGGAAGGGTTTGGGGGGAATGATCCTGACTTGTTAAGATGTAAGACTTAAAAATATACTTTGAAGAACATATAAACCAAGGATAAATGGGATAAAAAACAAGAGAACTGTCAAAAATAAAGGTTACATAACTCAGCTTTCTATTATACTGAGTAGAAAATTATTTAAACTAGAAAATGAAGTAGAAGCACAGGATAGGCAAAAGAGAGACTATCCAGGTTATATTTCAAGGCTATCCAATTGAGAGATTCATCTTTAAATCTATTTATTTTCTTCTTTAATAACTGAGCAGAAACAACCCTGGTAACTCACAGTCTTGTATCACCACCTACCTTCCTAACACAGGCTAGAACTGGAGTGTGACACCGAAACAAGTCTGGTGGAGCACAAGTGGAAAGTAAATCTCAAACCTTCAATTGGGCATTCACTGCAGAAGTCTGCTATAAATTAAGAACTTGTTTGAAAAAGATGGTGACTTACTAAAAATTAATTGCCTACAGAATTGATGTTGTGGTGCTATCACAAATAAAGCAAATGCAATGAAAGAGTACCAAGCAGGATGGCCCTGCCTGTAATGAGGGATTATTCATGCTGATGTACAAGGCACGTGGTACACTGTGCTCTCACACAGAGAGCTAAAATTCTCAAAAGTCATCTTCAAAAAAATAAAAAAGGAAAGAGAAGCTCTCACACAGAGCTTGCAGTGAAAGCTGACAGAAAGTCACCGTCTCTTGTAACGTGTTGAGGTAAATATCAAAATTATTCTTTCATCTTAAGTACCTGCTGTTCCATCCTGAAAGAAGAACATTTGCTAAGAGCTAGTTACAAATGTGTTCTGCTGAAAGCCAGATGACTGATGAGGAGGAGCTAGAACAGCCTTTAAATCAAAAGTGGCAGGAAGAAAAGACCACATGTGAAGGCAGAGCTTGAACTTCATTTATGAATCAGTAGTCAGTACATGACATGCAAATAGCAGGAGACTGGACCTTATGAACAGGAAAGACCCTTTGAAATCCTACATTCTTGAAAAAACCTGGAATGTGTAAAGCCAGATTTCATTCAGCAACAGTCAAACATTACTTCCTACAGACACCAGTGAGAAGCACTGATCCACTGTAGCCCAGTTATTAGTCAGGAGTTCATTACAGCCAACCAACCAGCACTGAAAAACTGACAAACACATCACCAGGTGGCATAGCAAACTGAGAAGCAAACTGTTGTGGAGCCCAAATTTACATGCCTCTCCAAATACTACTAAATAACAGAGCTAATGTATCACAGCTCAACAGCAAGTGGGGAAAAAAAAATTAAGTCAGATCCAAGACCTGTACACATAGCACAAAACCAGAGATAAATAGATTTTTTGGGTTTCAGGGTGGTTTTTATTCCTTCTCCACTGGCCTTCTATTGAACTTTTGCCAGAATACTGACACCTAATCCAGAAAAAACAGGAAATCCTTCAAATGAGGGGCCAAAAATTTCACTTCAATGGAAATTTAGACAGCCTTTTAGGCCACAGTCTAGTAAATATTTCTGAAAAAAAAACCAAACCTCCCCCAGTATGGGGGTAGGGAGGGAAGATATAAGGAATTATTTGGAAAATATCCTTGAGTGATAACAGTTGGTTTTTTATGGCACATCCCTAGCCTATTAAAAACACCTAGAAAGACAACACCTAAGATTTAAAACATCTGTAAACCAAAGTCTCCAAAGCAAACAAATCTTTTACTTCCCATTCTCTAACCAGTTCCTACAAATACATTTTTTTTTTGCTATTATCACACTTGCCAGGGCGTTGGCTTTTCCACTGAAAACTTCTCCACTTCTCTTTCAGTCTTTTTACTCCTCCAAAAATATCCAAAACCCAGAACTTTTCATGCCCACTTTCTAGCGAGCTGACTAATATTTTAAAACACAATGTGGAGGTTGTTTTTTTTGTGGTGGAATTATCACAGAAAAATTTAAAGATATAGGAAAAGTTAAACAAGCTACAGTTCTTTTACTGGATTTGGGAAAAAGTAGGATGCCCTAATGGGACATAATTAAGCAGGTGAGACTGTGACAGTATTGATCACCTGCTGCACAGTTTGCTTTTGACACAAACTGCATGTGCTCCATGTTCAAAGATACAAGTGCCATAACTAAAGCCCCTGTTGAGAGTTTGGTCTTGAATCTTTCGTTAAAGTGATCCTACAGAAGAATCTCTCAAACATCTTTCTGCCCTGTCTGATAAAGATAACATCACACAAAGATGTTTTGCCTTCTTCTAGAGCAGAAGTACAGTGTTTCTGACCCAACAGCCACTCCACCACCCAGCACAAAACCAAACGTTCTGTCTAGCCTTCCTACACAGAAGGAAAGCTTTCTACCCACAAAAGAGAATTACTGTGGTCTTATAAAAGGCAAGATAAAACTTTCAGTGCTTAGCTTGCCACCTTTTTATTTCACAGTATCATGTGAATTGCTTATAAAATTGAAATATTTGTCAATATGGTTTAGACACTTAATTGAGCCGAGTATTACTTCTATTTCTTACTGGAGTGTTGAGTTGAAAACCAGCAATTTCCTCAGTAAATGGGGAAGGATTACACAAGGGCAGAGGTATTTTAGGAGATAATTCAGTAGTAATGTTCAATTTTCTGAATAGCACTAATACATATGCCATAACATCACATTATTTGGACACTGCTCAAGCCAAGTAATACACATAAAATAAATAACAGACCTTGAAGTGTCTTTAAATACTGTCATTAATCTTTACTGTTATACTGCAATTTCAAGATACTGATTTACATACCTGTGATGTTTGGCCCTGTAACTTTGCAAGCTGAGTTGTTCTCATGTTTAAGGACTGACTCCTTGTGACTGTGGCTCCAGAAGATTTCCCATTAACCTTTCTTTCCAGATGACAAGTTAGTAACAGCTTTTCTTCTAAGAGAACAGCATCCCACGGATCTTCAGCAGTCATACTTGAAGCCCTCTCTCCATCATCCTCTGCCTTGTTTAGAGTCTCCACAGCATCCACCTTTGGTTTACTCAGAGGATCCAAATCCAGCCAGTCGAATTTACTGACATCCCCGCAGCTCTCCGAGGCCGGCAGGCTGGACACTGCCGACTTTATGGAAGTCATTTCCAGGTCCGTGCTCGACTTCCCGTTTCTCAGGAACTCTGAAGTGCTTGCAATTTTGTCAAATACTTTTGCCATTTCTGGTGTGAGTACTGGAGGGTATAAAGGTAGGCCTCCATGTGGATGGAAAGGTGTGGTAGCTGCCAGGGGGTAGGAAATGTATTGTGACTGTCTCGGAAGACCAAGATAAATAGGCTCTCTAGGGGGATAGGACGACATACTTGGATGGAATCCATTCTGAAATACACCAGTCTGTTTTGTGTAAGAAGCTGAGGTGTAAATAGGAGGTAAAGTGCATGTCACAGGTGCTGGTATTCCAGGTGTCCACTGTCTCCTCTGACCCGTGGGCCCAAGATAAAATTGTGAAGACAGAGATGGGCTCAAAATAGGACTTGCTGGTAACGTAGGTACTTTACTAGACTCAAAATTGTCATCCAGCAGCAGTTTCTCTAGTTCAGCATGAGTAAGCTTCTCTATGTCAATGGTACTTAGTTTATCTTCCATGCTCTTGGCATCAGACTCTGGAAACACCATGAGATCATGGTCCTGCTTGTTATGAGTCTGTGCTTTTTGTCTGGGGCTGCTTAAAGAATGAAAGGTTTGTTTATTACCAGCTACACCTCTTTCTTTCTGCATCTTGGCTAATGCCTCAGCTTCCATCTGCAGTGCCTCCTCTTTGTCCACATCTTTTGACCTTGGGGCTGACAGAGAAGGTGAGGAGCGCTGCTTGAATCCATTGCTGCTGGATATCTGGGCCATGCCGCACGAGCAGATGTCCATGTAAAGCAGCAACGCTTCCCTTGCACTGGCTGTCCACCCTCGGCTTCAGAGCGGATTTAGCAGACCTGAAAAGGAAATGAAACATTAGAAACACACGCAACTGATCGTATGTTGACAACTACTAAGTCACACACCACCAGCTGACAAAGTTGCACATGTCCTTCAGAAACCCAGGATGGAAAATTCTGAAGAGGCCCATTTTTGTTTATTTGGGGGGAGGGAGTGTCAAACTTAAAAAGAAGCCACACAAATAAATTCATGGTCTTTGAATTATGCAAGACCCATTTATTTTTCTTACTCTGCCCACTTGGTTGCTTTTTGCACCTCTAGACCCAAGACACACAAAAGGCACCTTCAGGTACGTAGCGGTTTTCAGACTTGAGCAATTACACAGGTGCAATCTTGGGAGAAGAAGTCGTTCTAAAGACTATACAAATACAGCATTGATAAAGCACATTATCAAGAGGACTTCCACCTTACTTCACTGGATTACAAAACCAGACCTTTCAAACTGCTGTACCATGATTGTAACGGTCATAATGACACTGAAGGACCTCTCTTCCTTTGGAAAATATTGTACTTTACCCTCTTAACAAGAAAAATAATGCTTATGAAATGATATTTCTTGGACAAGCAAAATAAGCTATTTAAATACAGCTGCTCATTGACTAATCTTTTTAACAGCCCTTTACAGGAAGTGTCATTCACTACTAGGTAAGGAAAAAACTCCATAAGGTCACTTTTGCTTAAGGTCACCACCAAGAAAATGGTATTTTACATTTCTCCAATTCCAGTCTTGTGTTTAGGACTATGATACAACTTCCCATATTCACCACAATATCTATGCAGACTCTTTATTAAAATAATCTTGCGAGAGATTACCACAACAACTGTGTTATTTTTCAGCATTATTTCTACTTTATTCTGCAGCTTTTTGCACACAGCCAGGTCTGAGCCCAGGAGATAAGATGTCTTCCAGCAACAGCCAGTATGCACACTGAGCAGCAAGATAAAAATCAGGAATAATGAGTTTCTGCTAGGAGGGTTACATAATCAGCAATCCTCATTAAAACACAGTTTCACTGAACTAGATGAGCCTTATGGAAATCATTCTGGGTTTAAATCATGCAGCAATCTACAAATTAAGAATTCTCTGCAGCAAATAAGGCAGATAACTCAAAATTCTTTATGTTCTCTTTCAATTGACACCCATTAGAAGGGTTTGTATTTTAGACAGGTTTTTTTTTTTTCCCTCCTTGAATCAAACCAGCAAGATGTGCTTCAAACAAAGTGACTGTATTTGTCTGGACTCCTCCCACAGACAGCAAGATTCTTAGCAGATTTATAACAGATTCTTTAAATTCTTTAAGTCTGGCCAAGCTCTTGTTTTATCTACTTCATTTCAATGGCTTATAGTGTGAAGGACAGACATCTTTATAAAAGGTTCTATACATTTCAGCTCAGTCTGAAGACAAATCCAAGTGAAACCCTTCACAAAGCAAAATTAAATCAGAAATGATGCTACAATTACTTGTAGCATCATTTCTGATTCTACAGAAAGATTAAAACAAAAGAGGATGTCTTCAGAAAGACTGAAACAGTGACAGACTAACAGAATTATAAAACCCTGAAAAGCACACAAGTCCTGGGGCATAAAGTCTTAAGGAGGAGCTTTGGAAGTTACAGGTATGAACCAATCCACAGGGTAATGACGTAAATATTCAACACAGACAAAGTCTACAGAAAAAAATTGACACCAGAGCCTCTTCCATACAGTATATGAAGCTGCAGAGTTTGACACTCATTAAAGCCATAAATATTGCCATTAGGAAGAAATCTTGTCCTGTCTGCTGCCTATCTCCAGAGCTCAGCATAAAACAACAAGCAGAAAATAAATTTTAAACCCCCAAAACTATTTTGCTGGGCTCCTTTATAGACAATGCAGGTCTCTGGTCCCATTAATGGCACAAATGCAGCCTTCAATTATTTACTACACTCCTGTTAGCAGGACAATCATACTAAAACTTCTGAAGATGTACTGAATATTTTGTAGATGGTCTAAGCCTACCAGCCACAGATAATATCCTAATGAGAAGTCCCATATACTTGACACCACCTTCTCAGACTGTCTAGAAAGCTAAGCTGGCTTTAATCTCTTCATTAACTTACAGCTGGTTTAAACTGCTAGGTCAGATTTTTAGATGCAAGAACACACTGACTTAAAAAGTCCTCTCAAGAATTTCTACTGAGCTTTTCCAAGAAGCAGCAGCCTGAGGAAAGAGCTGTTTTCAGAGTCTTGCTGTTGCCTAAGGATTCTAAAGAGCAGCAGGACTTTTTCCTGAACTTTATTTAAAAAAATAAAACAGAATCATACTTCCTGAGACCATTCAGAACTGCTTGGGCTACAACTTACAAGATTATCAATCCATTCAGGTGCTGCTCGATAACTATAAGTGATTTTTTCTTTAGCAGATAAAAAAAAATAAATCACATGGTCTTCAAAGTATTTCTATATAACAACAGCCAGCTCTGAAAAGAAAAAAAAAAAGCCTTATTTGTCTGCTGAAATCGATGGCCTTGATCTCCATACCACCAAGCAGTCTCCTGTTCACAAGGAGAGTCCCTGTTCCACGAAGTCACAACTGCAGATAAACACACATTCCTCAGCTCTCAGAACATGGTACACAGCTACCACAGCACCTTCATTCACAACATCTAGAGAATCCCAGTCACACAACAACTGCTTATTTATTTCACAATTTCACATTACAGGGCTGTATTTCGGTCAGTTTATGACAGCACACTTGCACTGACAAATCCAGTGACTTCCAGCATTCAAGATAGAAGGTTATTGTCACTGGTTATCTGTAAAATTGAATTTCAGCCTTATTCTTTGTAAGACAGCCTCAACAGATTGCTGTATTTAAGTCCTGTCCTTGGGAACCTTCTAAAGTCAGTGTATAAGTTTCTGTCAAATTTTATAAATAGATTGCAGGGGTTTTTTTCAAAGTTTGACATAAAACAAACTGATACCAAAAAAATTGCAATAGTTTTGGTGAAACTTTATCCTGCATGCCAATTCTAAGCAGTAAATTCATGTAACACATCAGAAGAAAAGCTCCCTAGGCATAAGCATGATTAAAATACTGATAGACCTCCTTTTAGATGCTTACCATGCAGCATTAGTTAACTTTTTCACATAAGTTTAGCTTCACTTTGAACCTCTCACTTTGCAGCCATTTAAGTTCAAAGGCAGAGAGTGAGCAGAATTTAAACTTCTCCAACATTTACAAAGAGAAGGGCAAATTCCATTAGGATCATCTATCAGCAGGGAACTCCACAAACACTCAGAAAAATAAGTTTCAATTCAAATCCTGGAATCCTGAACCATTACTGACCAATCTATAGGAACTCACCAGAAGTTTGCAACAACTAGAGGTCACTGAAGACCCAGAAGTGATCTTTACAGAGCTAGGACTGCTCTCATCTGAACTGCTGTACACTATTTTAAGTAACAGAAATAATCAGTTTTCAGCTGTCAATCTGTTCACCTTCAAGAGCGCTCCTCTTCCCAAGCACTCTAAGAATGTGACAAACATTTCATGTATTTTTAAAGGAAAGCCAGAAGCAATTGAAGAGATTATAACAGAAATTCAGAAGTGATAAAACAATCCCCTATACCACTTACTTGTCCCCCAATTTTGAAATTAAACAGACACATTCACATTTGGGTGAAGTCACCACATTTCTACTGTTCTAGCAGAACCTCACCTGCTTCCTTTAAAAATGGGTCTAAAACCTCAACCACGCCATTCATCTACAGCCCTGACCAAGGGTAATGTCTCTTGCAGTCAGATTTCACTAATTTGGAGCAGTGTTTCCCTTCTCAACCAGGTGTGATCAGACAGGAGTCTGCAGACCTCTTTGGCTCCAGTCTAGCAGAGTTTCTGCAAGAGCAACACTTCCTTGGTAACAATTTTATATAAATGTGTTTAGAGCCTAAAGTTAATTTTATCACTCAAGTACCTGTGCACTGTTACACAATTTTGAGTATTGCACATCATTCATTCTTTCAGATGAGTAAAATACTCTTAAAAAAAAAATAGCAAGAAAACTTCTTAATAATCAAGAACCAAGAAACTTCAAGATGCCTGACCATCTCCTTCAGATCAAAGCCTCTAGGTGGAATGGAAATTAATTTTAAACCAGATTTTCACTTAGACATGCTTAAATTAAAAAAAAAAAAAAAAAATATATATATATATG